>WFMF01000197.1:184711-313440 GCA_011033025.1 Beroe forskalii
CAGTCACTGCACATGATTGGAATCAATCAACAGACACCAGTAGAATACAGTTACAACATCTTGATTGGAATCCAAACAAGGAGCACCGAGTAGAATAGTCACAATACTTGATTGG
Source organism: Beroe forskalii (assembly GCA_011033025.1). Classification (NCBI taxonomy): domain Eukaryota; kingdom Metazoa; phylum Ctenophora; class Nuda; order Beroida; family Beroidae; genus Beroe; species Beroe forskalii. The sequence continues at coordinate 184,827 of WFMF01000197.1, forward strand.
AATACAATCAACGAACACCGAGTAGAATAGTAGAATACAGTCACAGCACCTTGATTTGAATCCAATCAAGGAACACCGAATAGAATACAGGCACAACACCTTGATTGGAATCCAATCAACGAACACCGAATAGAATTCAAATAGGTTGAATTATACAGTACAACTACTTTTTCATTTTTCTGATTTATATCCCGTCCCTTTTAAGATACAAATTCAAAGACGTAAATCAATGTAATAAAAGCTGATAACTTAGAAATATAAATGAAATACAATTTGACTTCATTTCCTTTTATGAGAGACGAATACAGTGATATAGGCTAAAACAGCCATCAGGTTAAAACAGGCACCAGGCATTTGAAATGATCACTCAGTTCAATAGTTCAGAATGGCTGATAAAGTAAAGAATGCATATCGGCCTGAGCAGTATTTCAACGGGAACTGCTTTTTTTTCTCGGGGCCAGAGGTTCATATATTAACTAATTAGCCTTTCAACTTAACAATACCATTAAGTTAAATAATTCAAATTCGATACTGAAGATGTATGTTTGCAACCAAAATTTTGTCGCAAATGTTTCAATGAATGATAAACGAGTGCAAACCGTGATACACTATAGTGGCCGAAGGCCCGACTGTGTAAAATCGCATTCGCAATAAAAACCGTGGCCGAAGTACACTACTAAACTTAATAAGTTATGTCAGAAAAGTTATAGCACAATTTGTAAAGTATGAGAATATACAATCCATGAAATTAAAGTAAATAAGTAATAAAATCTGATACAATCCATCTAATCGTAGACTTTAATCTGATATAATATAGGTAGTCTCTGGATAAAACTATAGCAATAGCATGATTACTTCTGGAATTTCTGATCTGATCTTTGCGAGATAAGAGACTTTAAGAGTAGATATAAAATACAAAAGTTTGCAGTTCGCTCGATTGACAGAGGGCTCGGTAAAGACGCACAAAATTGTGTGCTTTCTAGAGAACTTTAGAAATTAGAAACACTGGTCACTGAAACTGGAAAATAGGAAATCCGAGTATCTCTTTCGAGCCTTACGGTAATCGAGCGGTCTGCACACATGTGATATATGATTCAATCAATTCTATAATAAAATCATCGGTTGACTACCGTTAATAAAAATTCAGCGAAAGATCAAAATCATATTATTTAAACCAGGTGTAATTTGAAAAAAAACATTTCATCGGTCGTCGATACTCAATACTGTTACTAAAAGTAAAAGCAGGAACCACCTGAATCCACTGGATTTAGCCTCGGAACCACCTGAACCAATCTGACACCACCAAACCCACCTGAAACTTCCCGAACCCACCAACAACTACATTTTTTTCAATAATTTTTAAAATAAAAATATGAAAATTGCCCGAGCCCACCCGAAACGATCTCAAACTTTACTCAAATGTGGAACCACCCGAAAACAAGTCAAAATACAGTGCTTGGCTGGGTTAGGGCCCCGACCCTAACCCTAACGCAGTTAGGGTTATGGTGAGGGCTATCGAACTAGGGTTCGGATGGTTGCTGCTTTAAGTATCAACGTTCCATCCGTATAGTAGTAAAATGAAACTCAATCTAACCAGTAGCAATATTGTTGAAACAAAAAATGGTTGAGGCAAAAGGACCTGTTGAAAACGAAAGCCAGCACTAACATACAAAAAGATTTGGATTTCACAGTCCGATGGCATGCATCTTACACAAATTTGGTATTCACTCTATCATTTAAACAAGACCTCCGCATCCTAAATCACAACTGTCCCACTCTTCCCTGACTATTGGTGATATCAGTGAGTCTAATGGGCTCCTTGAGTTGGGCCTCACTCCTGAGGAGAAAGCTGACGACGATAGCAACGGCCTCCAGAACCAGGAAAACAAGACAGGTAACCCCCATGAGGGGCATGTAGGTCTGCAGCCAACGGACCATCTTAGCGTAGCATCCCTGAGAGAAGGGGAGGGGGTTATAGAGGGGTGATTGGTGGTTATTCGATGAAGGTGAGGGGTTAGGAGATAGGGGTGATTGGTGGTTAGTCGGGGAAGGTGGGGGGTTAGGAGATAGGGGTGATTGGTGGTTAGTCGGGGAAGGTGAAGGGTTAGGAGATAGGGGTGATTGGTGGTTAGTGGGGAAGGTGAGGGGTTAGGAGGGAGGGGTGACTGGTGGTTAGTCGGGGAAGGTGAGGGGTTAGGAGATAGGGTGAGGGGTGGTTAGTGGGGAAGGTGAGGGGTTAGGAGGGAGGGGTGACTGGTGGTTAGTCGGGGAAGGTGAGGGGTTAGGAGATAGGGGTGATTGGTGGCTAGTCGGGGAAGGTGAGGGGTTAGGAGATAGGTGTGATTGGTGGTTAGTCGGGGAAGGTGAGGGGTTAGGAGATAGGGGTGATTGGTGGTTAGTCGGGGAAGGTGAAGGGTAAGGAGGGAGGGGTGACTGGTGGTTAGTCGGGGAAGGTGAGGGGTTAGGAGATAGGGGTGATTGGTGGTTAGTCGGGGAAGGTGAGGGGTTAGGAGAGAGGGGTGACTGGTGGTTAGTCGGGGAAGGTGAGGGGTTAGGAGAGAGGGGTGACTGGTGGTTATTCGGGGAAAGTGAGGGGTTAGGAGAGAGGGGTGACTGGTGGTTATTCGGGGAAGGTGAGGGGTTAGGAGGGAGGGGTGATTGGTGGTTAGTCGGGGAAGGTGAGGGGTTAGGAGATAGGGGTGATTTGTGGTTAGTAGGGGAAGGTGAGGGATTAGGAGAAAGGGGTGATTGGTGGTTAGTCGGGGAAGGTGAGGGGTTAGGAGATAGGGGTGATTGGTGGTTAGTCGAGGAGGGTGAAGAGTTTTGCCTGGTGGTTAGTCGGGGAAGGTGATGGGTTACTGAGGTGTCACAAAATCTGAGATCGGTGTCTGAAATTTCCACAAAACCGACGATAATCACAAGATTTTCGAAAGCTTCTGACTATCTCGTATCAGTTATTTCGTTTAAACATCAATCTCTTGACGCCATTTGTACGTGTGTGATACTAATTCAACAGAATATCCACGTACTAACATGACGCTGCGCGACTCAAAATTTTCAATTCTCAAACTTTCAGAATTACATTAGGTGGTGTATTTATAAAGGTTGTAATTTGGGGATTTTTCGGAAAAATCCCCATATTTTGACCCACCATGACCCACCATGACACCATCCCCATATTTTCACCCGTCATTATCATATGTTAACTAGAGCAATGACTTGAAAAAATTCCCCAAATTACAACCTACCAGTACCAAATCTGCCAAACACCAAATTTTTAATCCACATAAATACACCTCTTAAGGTAAATCGCATGGAAACCTCCAAAAACGTTCTCAGAACGCCACAGAGAGCTTCATCGACAGTCCTTCACTTTTCACTTAATTGATTTGAAAATAAGAATCGTAGGTTTAAGTGGACATTACCTCGTTATTAATGATAGGACTGTTTCCAAGGGCTTGTCCTTCACCACACTTAGGAGTTGGGTTCCACTGGTTACTTAATCTGATGAAGTGGAAAGGTCATTTTCATTACAAATACAAGTAGGTCTGTCCCCCTTTCAGTAGTATATGAATTAGCTAGTACTGTGGTCAATGATAATCTTGTCAATAAAACTCAGGTGTTTAGGGCCTGGTACAATGGGCATTGGGCATTGTGGTAAACGTAATCATCAGATTTTAAAATTCATAACTTTTAATCACTATTCCTCAAGAAATCGATGTTCAAGTATCCAAGATTTCGAAATGATAGAATTACGTCATTGCGCATGTGTGCAGATCGCTCGATTGACAAAGGCCTCGATAAAGACGAGCGAAATTGTGTGCTTTTGACGAAATTCATATAGAGAGTTCACGTGCGAAGAGTGAATCCGCGCGTCTTTATCGAGACCTCCGTCAAATTCAATCGAGCCCTCTGAGTCTGCACAGTGCACACATATGGGTTTAAGAACAAAGAGAAAAGCGGCATAAAACCATAGTACCATACAAGAGCTACCAAACCTCTTGCAACAGTGGTCAGGAACGTCGTTGATGTGTTCGGTGATCCACACCTTCGCCTTGTCTGCCTCCAGGCGCCAGTCTGAGGCGTTCTGGATACCACAGCAATGCAGATGCTTCTGCAGCCAGTTTATGCCTGTACAGAGTAAAATTAATAACAAAGAGTATGTCATTGTCAGCTTAGATTCATCATCTTGTATAACTGCAAAAAAGTCTTAAATCGAGTTCTTTACAGAAGGTATGGTTAGGAGGATTGAGTTTAAATGTACATTCGTCTGAATTGTTCGGATATGAATCAAAGTCTTACCCTCGGTTGAAGAGGGTTTAGAAGTGTCGTAGTTTGCGATGGCAGTGACAAACCCGGAGTGTCCAGCGTCGATTGCCTGAAACATGATTCCGGTTATACGAAACAGGCAAATTCTTTTAAACTTCGAGTGCGAGATTGGCTGTCTGAACTACAGGCCAATGAACTACATCAATCAAACATGGCATCTCCTCGGGATTCAGTGTCGAATAAAGATGCTATTCATCAAGTCACACAATCCAAAAACTAAGGACGAAATTATTCTTTTGAATTATTGAATGCAATTCAATATCAGGAATTCAGAATAAAAAACAATTTTAGTTATACAAGCACATGACACCTACAAATCAACAAAGCGACTGACACAACAGACAACACTGAACACATTGTACAGAACAATATTAAGAGATATAAAGACACGACATACAGATAGGACCTATCCTTCTCAAGACAGAGTAAAATACGAAATGCTTTCAATCGTTCAGTTATTATTTAGTTATTTTCACCAGCGAGATCAAAAAAGGAGATAATGCTGTTTTTTCAATGTATAAAATAGGTCTTAGTTGCAGTGATTCGACCAAATTATGTTTGTGTGGGTTCAAAATCATGATTGGAGAGGTATAGGTATAATTAGAGGTATAATTATAGTATAAATAATTTTTGATTGCGCCAATATACTAGAATCTTGATAAATTGAGTATAGTGCTTTGAGTATAGTTCAGTGCTTTGAGTTTAGAACAGGTCGAATCGCCCGTCCATTCTTTCCTTCTACAGTTATGCGATGCTTAATAAGTGATTATTTTCAGCGATATTGCTAGTTGAGTACACCACAGCTGAGACTTGAAAGGACATAAATCATTGGAGAAATCAAGAGAACATAATCAGTGTCAAACGGTAGGTACAATAGCTATTCACATATTACGTTAATCAATTTGTGCCCTATTAAGACCCCCCCCCATAATTTTAATCATATTTTCTACTGTAGTCTGTCAGGAGCTCAACTGCAAAACAAATTTCCCCTCTCGACTATTCGTTAGGTTGTTGCATTTGCGACATTTGAAAACCCCTCCCCCTCGATGATTACGTAATAAGTGAAAGATCGCCTATCTAACGCCAGTTGCATACTCTATACCTGGGCACTGAAATTGCAGCATTTCACTTCCAGATGACAAACTGCACACCAAAGCAGATGTAGACATGCCAGTCAGTGAATCTGTGTTACATGCTAGGGTGAGGTGAAGGAACGTGAGTTATGTCTGGAAATTTGAAGAAAAAACAAATCTAAGATAACAATTATCAAGCCAAAAGGACTATCCAAGAGGGTAATATTTAAATAATAATTTTTTTGCTTGGGCTTGGAATCCCAAGGTAAACCATATCAATTTTGGGAATAAAACACCAAAAATCTAAATTACAAATAGAGAAGTAACAGTATCATGAATAGGGAAAGAAATATCTTAAAGATTCCATATAATTATTGATTATCGAAGTGGAAAAGTACAAAGAGAAACCGGAAATGACTTCTCTGCCACGTTTAAGATATATAAACACGATCATACAATGATTGATTATCGTCAAATGGCACACTTATTATTGAAAACCCCAGTTTAAATCATAAGCAAAATAAAAACTCTTGAAATCATGTTCATCGAATAACGAAAATAGGAACCCTCGAAGGGGTAGAAATTAGGGTAAGGTTTCACTTCAGGTTGAACACAAATGGTCTACGTTCAGTGAACGGCAGACCATTTGTGTTGTGACATCGCTTGAAAATAGGGGGTATATGTTTCAACTCTTCATTATCCCTGCTTTTTTGACGCTTCCGTTTCTCTCTGCCTCGCTGCCCTCGCCTGGTCGCCCTTCACAGCCCTGACCATGGCCCGAGCGAGCATCTTGCCCACGATCACCAGGCCGAAGATACAGAGGTACTTCCCGAACCTGTCCCATAGTGGAACGTAGGTCGAGAGGAAGGTGTTGGCGTCTGATAGGTAGGTGGTTTCTAACATGCTCAATAGAGGGGCGTGGTTGGTTTTACGTGGAATGGAAATTCGTAAATTCGATAAATGTGCGTGGAATGTGAGATCTGCGTGAAGTGTGCGTGAAAATAATCTGGAAAATGCGAACAATATACAAAAAATAAAAAGAAAATGATGAACTGCTATAATTCATTTACATTGCAATGAAATTACCGATTATTTACGTCTCAGAATAAACAAAACATCAAAAAAATGCTTATGTAAGTTTTTAAGAATATCATGGATTGGAAACAAATTTGTTGCTATAACATAGTGTAAATCATGTTAAATTCTAAACAACTGTATGGGTCTAAGATACTTAGAACTTGATAGCTTAACGCTACTATCAACTCAAGACTGTGGACGTTTCGAATCTATAATGAATGGCATTGCAATTGAATTGGTAAAATCGTGCTGCCTATTTTTACTTGATATGCATAAATTTTAGGCTGATCACGAAGGAAATTATGCACTGTTTTCATTTAACAGCACTGCGAGGTAATTAGGAAAATTATATTCCAGAAAAGCAGAAACACCAAAAATTATAAATCGCAATATTTGCATTTCATCAAGTTGTATTAGATTTCAGCGGATTCGTGTATAATCGTGCTTCAATGTTTTTTTTATATTCATATTGTTTCTTAACATTGTCAAACTCACATATTCATACCCTATTCTGTGCTGTAGCATAGCATGTTCCATTTATTAATAATGCAGGTCCACTAGAAAATTATTATTCCTCAACGTACTTTTATTCCTGAAACGAGATTGGTTTTAAACACTTGTGTATTATGATTGAAAATGTTTTAAATCAATATTGACAGTACCGAAAATAATTGAGATTTAATTCTAACATTGAATCTGGTGTCCTATCATATTTACCATTAAAAACTAACCACCTCTTGCAAAAGCCTCTGTTTCCATGTTAAAAACAAGTTGCTCATGACCATATCATTATCAAGAATTCACAGTGGAACATATCTTCCATTCACACTTCCTACTCCCGAGTTCTTGGTCATTTTCTGATATTTCACTGAATTTAGGAACATGTTTCAGACTAAGCTCATTGATTTTGATACATTGTTTCAGGTAATCACTTCCATGATTTGACACTCTTTTATCAGAGCTTCCAAGATGTCACTGAACTGTTTTAGATTTTATCCCATCGAAAGAAGAAACCAATCTTCTATCAAATTGCTTCACTTCTCAGCTACCGTCGAGATCATGACACTTCTCAATTCTCAATCGGATATGATATCAGCCAGCTCGACTATTTCATCTGTGATCTCAGTACCCATGATTTCATTCATTGGATCCTGGCCCACGTACGTTTACACTTAAAATTTGTAGATTTCACGTTTCAGTGCTCCATGGAAAATTTTTGGCGCGTTCCGTAAATCACAGATAATTTGATTATTTTATAAATTTGCCCCACTGTGACACAATGCGTAACAAGGATCGTAATTCGTGCACACGTAATCTAATTTAAAAGATGAGGCGTGTACAAGTTACACATACACGGATTATTCTAAGGAGAAAATTATCAACATATGCTGGTGTTGCATGAGTCGTATGTGGAAATAAGTCCACTAATAAATAAGCGAAGTGGTGGAAAGGCAACAGAGCTGATAACAGACTGAGGTGGCCTTGATAGGGCTGGTGGCATCACAGGCTTTCACACGGTGGGTGACAATTATTGCAGTGCCCTGACTCCTAACCATTGATGGTTCTAAATATGCGCCGCCAGAAATGGCGAGGAAGTATTGGGAGTAGGTTGCGGTGTGTAGGTCATGACAACACTTAACACACTTTTGATATTTATTATTAATTTGATTTAAAACGCAATTCAATTATACTCAATTTGGCTAACTGCAACATTTCTTTCTTTATTTTCAAACAACCACATTACAGGATTAACCCTAAATCATAACTAAGCTTCTTATTACTGTTTAGGTATAATTGTCGATCGAAGGGTCTTTTTTCCTAAAAAAAACTCAAAATGTGGTATTTTTTTGACAAGTTTCATGCTTTATTGAACTTGCGTTTATACTTTATGAGAATTTTTGCTACTTGACTAAATTCAGTACATTATTGATGAAATAAATGTTTTGATTCAGTAAATTATGAACATTAGCTGGGATATATAATAGAAATATAGAAGAGAAATGTTATTATATTTTAATATAATATAGTTACGTACTGATATAAGAAGCAATAATACGACAAGATAGCAATGAAGATTAACATACCAATTCTATCAAGGGCAGTAACAACATTACAAAGAATAAAGATTGTGATTTGTGGTTTTAAAAGTTCGATTTTGTCTTTTGAAAACAGTGTTTATGTACATTTGATATAAAGCGTTTTAATCTTCCTCAATAAAATTAACTTTTTTCTGGATATTTTTTAACTTGGGATATCATGCTAGAGGCACTCAACTCAAAACCAAATTTGACACTCGACTCCCAATACAGCATACGGTCGACGGAACATTAGCATACCCATAGCACATAGAGATTTGACAAATCAACGCAACGAATTGCTATGATACTACGTACTGATAGGTCGATGGAGTGTTATGGGTAAACTAATCCAAAAGCATATCACGTGACACATCTAACCAGCGATGATCAGTAGAAACTAGAAATACGGATTACAAAATAGAGGCATATTGCTTGGAGTTGCAACAGTAGGTAAAATAGATAAAGCTCCTCAATTATGCATTCTAAAAATAAGATCAAAATATTTCAATAGCTAATACGGCACTCAAATAAATGTGCAAAACAGTATAAGGCTGACCCCTGTATTATTAAATGTACATTGTGTCTATGTACGATGGCCCTTCTACGATAGTGCAATAGGTAAAAGGTATGGTCCGATGCATGACCAGTAAATTTCATGTCAAAAGCAACAACAACTTATTACAGGATATGTAGCATACAGAAAAATGGCATGTATTGTCATTACGCAACATGGAATTAGTGATAGTTTTACCTATGACCTCAGATTTGATTGACCAATGACCATAATTTGGTACTGTTCATTTCATTAGCATTTAGCAGTCAATTATTTTTCAGTTTCATTCTCATAATATCGATTAAAACTGCGGATTGTCATAATTACCAGGTAAACGTTCGACCTTGCGGGCCTGATCTGCCAACAATTGAAGTTTTGACAACCAAAAGCTTCATTTCCTGTAATAATGTAAATCTCAGATTTTCTCAAAAGACATCGAGTAATAATTGCAATTCCTGGAATGTCACTTCTTGGAATCGAATCGTGCCATCTGCATCAAGTAGATATGATCAACCTCAATAAGGTATATAGCACATGACTGCATGGTGCTTTCAATGCCTAAAATTAGAACATAATTACAGATCAGAGTGCAGCACTTCGGTACTGTGGTTTGTAGATAAAAATACAATCTCTGCTACTACAGCTGTACCCAAAGAAAATGGTGCGCATTTTAATTATAAAACAGATTTTTACAGAAACAGCTTTCAGTAAAGTAGATCAAATTTACTCGCTAGTTATATACAAAATAAATAACGAAAAGTGAAAACTAGTTGATATCATTGCCCGATGGACATGTTTTCTCGGTAAACATATCAACTGGCCCTCTTTGCATATAACCTCTATATGGGTTTGATTTGAGTGACAATTAAGTCAAACTGCTGCTCAGAGCTTGAAGCCTTTGGTATTAAATCCAGAAGAGGAGTGATAATACACATTCAAATAAAGACGATGCTACCCAAGTACAATACACTTAGCATTATAAAAGAGAAAAAGTACTTACTCTCTAGAAGTAAGGTAAGTACCTACATGGCCCATTGAGTGTGCAAAGAATACGAATGTCGAATAATTCATAGCAGTACATATGAGAGCTATAGTCCAGGTGTATTTACACTTAAAATATTCAATGGCACATTCATTGTTCAAGAAAAATTAAAGACTTTCAAATAGACACTGATAATTAATTAACTCATTCAATCAATCTAAGGAGAAATAATGGAGAAATATATTTATAAAGCACTAAAATTAATCTTAAGGGACAAGTTCTCGATTTCTGAAGCACAGCTAAATGATATCATTAAGAATTCTGATCATATGATTGGTAATATCGATTCAACTGTCAGACAACTGACTTCACAATCATTTTATCAGATTTATAGTTTTATCAAATATTTTCTGAGAGCTGACTCTCAAAATATAGAAATTAAAATGATTAAATTGTAGAGTCCACTTTCAGCTGAAATCTAAAATATGCTACTAAATAGTTCAGTGTCACCATTATGTAACAACTCGTCACTTTTAGTGACAAGGTGTTACTAAATAGGGACACCTTGTCATTAAAAAGGACAAAATGCCACTAAAAATGCCATTAAATAGTTGTCTGAACTAATAAATAGTGACTAGGTGACACTAAACAGCACCACTACTTCCTCTCTTTCTTTCTCTCTGACCTTCTTAAGCCAGAACACCCTGACCACCTCTCCTCAGAGCGCAGGCCATGATTATAGCCAAAATCTGGAGTACCACGACAGCCACAGCAACAATTCCAGCAATCATCATGTTCGTTTCCACCCAGTTAGAGGTCTTGGTAAGACAGCCCTGAGGGGATACATCCCAGTTAGAGGTCTTGGTAAGACAGCCCTGAGGGGATACACCCCAGTTAGAGGTCTTGGTAAGACAGCCCTGATGGGATACACCCCAGTTAGAGGTCTTGGTAAGACAGCCCTGAGGGGATACACCCCAGTTAGAGGTCTTGGTAAGACAGCCCTGAGGGGATATACCCCAGTTAGAGGTCTTGGTAAGACAACCCTGAGGGGGATACACCCCAGCTAGAGGTCTTGGTAAGACACCCCAGCTAGAGGTCTTGGTAAGACAGCCCTGAGGGGATACACCCCAGTCAGTTAGAGGTCTTGGTAAGACAGCCCTGAGGGGATACACCCCAGCTAGAGGTCTTGGTAAGACAGCCCTGAGGGGATACACCCCAGTTAGAGGTCTTGGTAAGACAGCCCTGAGGGGATACACCCCAGTTAGAGGTCTTGGTAAGACAGCCCTGAGGGGGTACACCCCAGTTAGAGGTCTTGGTAAAACAGCCCTGAGGGGATGCACCCCAGTTAGAGGTCTTGGTAAAACAGCCCTGAGGGGATACACGTGATGGATTTTAAACAGTTGATACAGTTAAAACAATTAAAAACGAGTTTTTATTAATCAACGTAGTGAATTAATTTCTTCGATCATCAGCACTTTCAATAACTAGTCGGTGGATTATCCGACAATTGTTTTATTTGTAAATTAATTCAAATAAAATCTTGCAATAATTCGCTCACAAATATTGAGCGGCCTGAAATTTAAAAGGAAATGATTAGATTTTCTAAAGCGTGGCCATGATAATGCTTTGTTGAATGAAGAGTATCCACAGCAAAAGCAATGTAGGATCCCGAGATGCAGATGACAAGTAGGTGTAATATTTAGGTCTGATGTAGATCTAAAGTAGATCTAATGTCGATTTTTTGTAGCAACAGTATTATGGAAACTAGAGGTTTCTAAAGAACAGTTCATTTCAAAGGTCCGATGTCAGCTGATATGATACTTTCTATTCCTGATAACAGAGGAGAAATTTAGCAGCATTTCCCTCGCAATGTAAGTAAGTAGGTGTAATATTTAGGTCTGATGTAGATCTAAAGTAGATCTAATGTCGATCTTTCGTAGCTCTAGTATAATGGAAGCTAGAGCTCTAGAAGTTTCTAAAGAACGGTTCGTTTCAAAGGTCAGATGTCAGCTGATATACTTTCTGTTCCAGATATCACAGGGAGCATTTAAAGGTGCATGACGCGAAAAAAACAACTTTGCTTAAAATAGTAGCAGATCACTTGTGAATCACGCCTATGTATATCTTGCGGCGTGTGCTTAATTGCATCATCCTAATTAGAGCCCCCAAAGATTCCGCTTTCTGCAGCAATACAGCACCCTGCGCTGCATATCAATATCAACAACAGTACGCTAGCGATACAGCGAGGCTAATTGTATTATAATTACAGTCTTGGTGCTTCGTCCCACTTTTCACCCGGATAATTACGACATTAATTTATATCATTTGATTCACCAACCAAAAAATTGCAAAAAACAGATGCTATATGCGACAAAATGAACAGTTTAAACAGTAAATTCAATCTGTATTGACTGGATCACTAAAATAGCCAGTGTAAATCTTAGTACTTTGACCGGGCTTTGACTGGGCTTCCAGGTCATCAGGTCCCTGTTCATTCTTTTGACCCAGTTTTGTCTTGTTAGAGGATCTTTTGGCAGGGATATGTACCGTAAAAAGTCTCTCCCAGGATGTGCTCTGTACTGTCCTAATTAGCTAATTGTCCCAAACTTAAGATTGGGACAGGGACAAATGGGACAGACTAAATGGGACTCAAAAGTGAATTGGCACTTGGACAATTGGGACAAGTGGGACAGCGAAAAATGTGACCCAAACAGTGAATTGGACAGGGACATTTGGGACAACTAGGACAAATGTGGCAGAGACTAATGGAACTAAAATGGTTGTTTGTGAGCGGCAGTTTGGCATTCTTTACCACCACCTGTCTGTTTTAAAGCAGAGTTACAGTGTAGTGACAGTGTAGCGGCAGTTGCTGTGTTGCAAATGCCACGTTCTTTATTTCTATAATAGGTTTCGAGAGAAAGAAAGCTTTTTAAACGAGGACAACCAAACAAAGACAGCCAAACGTACTGAGTATAGTAGTATGGAAAAAATCTTCCGACAGAAAGAGTCAAAATTCATTTGAATGATTGAAAAACCTCGAATCAATTTTAAAATTAATGATTTTTTCACTTCTTTATTTTCCCCAAATGTCCCAAAAACAGTCCCAAACTCAAAAAGTTACACTCCCCCTATAACAAGTAAGAGCTGCTATCAACAAAGCAGAATGTAGCATTGTCAGAACGCTGAAAATTCGTTATTATTGAAACTTGAAATGCATAGTTTCATTCGTTAATTGAACTATTATTACGGCAATTAGAAATTTCGAAAAAACCTTATAACAGTGTGTTAACAAGAGTAAATAATTAGCCAAAGCGTCTAGGACGAGAACATGTATTTTACAGCACAACATGACACTAAACACGAACAGAAACATTGGAACGCAATGTAAACAATACATGCGCAGAAGCGAAGGTGCTGTATTGCTGAATCCGGAACAAATTAGTTTATCCAATTAGACCGGTAATACATGAAATTTACACGCCCATACTTACCACAAGTTTTTGTTATGATATAAGGATCACATTAAGCCAATAAAATGTATATGTTAATTTTTCATGATTATCGCGTCATGCACCTTTAAGCATTTAGCACCATTTTTTCTCGCAACGGTGACCTTTCTACACTGGAATGAGAGATGGCCTACCATCCTCTACCCGCGACAAACAAGTCACTGTGTGCTAAAGAACAGCAACAATGGCTATTTGGTGAGGACAACTGTCAGTTTAGAGTGACGTCATTATCAGGGTTTACAAAGAGGAACAATTGATGACAGAACGGGTTTATTTGTCTGGTGTGACTAATGAATAAAGAATAAAGCTCTCTATCTAATTGAGACTTGGCACAAAGCCATATTACCATTGTTCACTGTTAAGTCTCTGCCAAAGACAAGAAAAGGCATGTCAACTGTGAAGCCATTACCAAGTTATTACCAGGTCACACATGTCATGTGTTGCATGAGTCATCAATCATTGGAACTTTGGAAGTTGGCAATAAAGCATCGTCATAAAGCTGGAAATATGATATTGCCGACTTAGAGCTGCCTAATTTGCAAGCGGTCCTGGCCGTGAGACATTATTATATTCTATATTGTATGGAACTATCACAAACTTCTACCAGGTCAGTGCTATTATATTGCTGCTGTCGAAACTCGAAAGAAGAAATGTTTATACCAAAAACAGCTTGTGGTTGTGCCGAAATAAATATATGAAGTTTTATTAAATCTTCAATACCACAGGTACAGCATACGAGCATTCAATTTTATAATTGCAGCTGATGCATTTCGGATTAAAAAATATAAAAAAGGCACATACGTTAACGTTGACTCAATTAAATTTCAACAGAGCATTCTTACTTTTGCAGCAGATGTATTTCGGAATGCGAAATACATCAGCTGCAAAAGTAATAAATGATCGAATGCTCTGTTGAAATTTAATTGAGTCACTTAAAATATAAAAAGGCACATACGTTAACGTTGAATCAATTTGACTTTAACAGAAATTTCGATCAAATTTTTTACTTTTTAAACATACGTTAACGTTGAATCAATTAGATTTCAACAGAGCAATAGAGCATTCGATCATGAAACATTTATTACTTTTCAACTTGAGACTTAAGCCAGCCCGGATAAATTTCTCCTTTTCAAGTTTTGGGTTAAAGCTGCAAATTTCGAAAATTCTTTGTCAGGCAATTTGGTTTTTGATCGATATTGTCCATTATGAAATTGTAAGGGATATGTCGTCAAAATTTTGAGAGGATTGGTGTAATGTGCAAAAGATACTTAACATCAGACAGATTTGCGAAGCAACGTTCCATGTTTTTCTGATGACTCAGCGTCCTTACTATCATGCACACACGCGATGGACAGAAACAGAAAAAGGTTAATAAGCATGTCAATTCAAATCCAAAACACAAACACAATTGCTATTTAGGGGGGATTTTCGACCACAAGGTACTTACCCTTCGAAGCAACATTCCATTTGCGAAGGACAGATTTTTTACTAATGCGCGGCTCAGCGTCCTTATTATCATGCACACACGCGATGGACAGAGACAGAAAAAGGTTAAGCATGTCAATTCAAATCCAAAACACACAAACGCAATTTCTATTTAGAAATTCGCCTTCGAAGAAAAGATAGAATTTAGAAAACGAACGATTTATCCCAAAAACAATTTATAGTGAGCTTCAATCAATTGTTAATAATGTAAATTGTAATTATAATCGCTGGTAATGCTTTAGCAGGGAAGTGATAGCTTTTAATAACTTTTGCTAATTTCATTGGTTTCCGTGGTTAAATTTCAATTCACATATTAAAGCTTTGGAGTGGGAAAGTACTCGCCTAAGCAAGAGAAAACCTTACCAAGCGAAGTTTTTGTTTTAAATTCTAACAATCACAGGTCGACTTTTTTAGTGTTTTTCTCGAGATTGACTTTTATACTTTTATACTTTTATAGTGCTTACCTCGTGATTGATTTTGTCGTTATCAGCAGTATAATTATTTCCACAGTTAGATTCCATTTCTTTGCAGCAGCTATCAGGAACATTTTTTTGGTTCCATTTAGTGTTGTCAGTAAGGGGAGGGAATTGTAATGGCATTGATTACTTTTACAGTAGTTGATTGACAAATTCATCGTCAATTTGACAAATGATTTATGGTAATTGGTAATTTGCAAACTAATCAGATTAAATGAAATTCAAAAATAATTTACATTAATGTTGATGAACTTATGAAATTTGACGCGAAAATGCGTGTGCACCTTTACACAACCATTCGCAAAATCATACAATCGTACAACACATACTGGCACAGATATACACAATGTATTGTACAATGTACACTGTAGTACACTGTACAATTTACAAACGACATTTTAGATGCCCCACGAGGGTGGACAGTACACGTAATTCAATTAATCTTGGCTATATAATCACATTCCTCGCAATAGCAATGAACAGAGCCTCTCAGTTTTGATTTTTTAACATCCCATATAGCAACTCCTCGGAGCGGGCCCAAGTTAGGCGCTTAATACTACGACGAAAGTTGTATTTAAATCCTATGGGGGATGAAAAAATTTCCTTGTGTTTGACAATTACTGATGCGAACACAGTACCTATACCAGTTACTCACAATGAAGCGAAGTCAGCAGCTCCGTTGACCCCACAGCAACTGAACTCCTCCATCACGATGTTGAAGATAGCGTCGGTATTCTTGTCAGGGGATCCGGTGTACTCCTCCATAAACTCTTCCAGGTTCCCTTTGATAAGGCCCTCCGTCTGCGGTACATGTCACTCCGCATTTGGGGATTTACGGTCGTCATGGTAACCCCAAGTTGGGGTTTACGGTCGTCATGGTAACCCCAAATTGGGGTTTACGGTCGTCATGGTAACCCCAAATTGGGGGTTTACGGTCGTAATGGTAACACCACATTGGGGTTTACGGTCGTCATGGTCACCCCAAATTGGGGGTTTACGGTCGTCATGGTAACCCCAAATTGGGGGTTTACGGTCGTCATGGTAACCCCAAATTGGGGGTTTACGGTCGTCATGGTAACCCCAAATTGGGGGTTTACGGTCGTCATGGTAACACCAAATTGGGGGTTTACGGTCGTCATAGTAACCCCAAATTGAGGGTTTATGATGACTATTGATTACCCCCGCACATTTAGGATACATATATTATTCATGTTATGATGATTGATGATATCATCGAGTTAATGCATCAAATTGACATGCATTTAATTTGTTCATGATATGAAGGTTTAAAGATGGCTAGAAAAGTAGATATTACAATCACAAATTGAGGGCAGTAAAACAGTAGTAAGCGGTAACTACAGTCTTAAATTACAAACAATATACATTGTACATTAATGTTCCGCACTACATACACTATACAATGTACAGTGTATGTATGTGTAAGTGTATAGTACTAATGTATAGTCCTACATTGACTAGTCTCAGCTGTGGTGCACACTGTTCATACTTTCATAGTTTCACGATGATTTAACATTAATTAATGGTGTACTTTAAAGTTGAACATTAACATTAACAACAAAGCTCCATATACTGCTTGCGTCACTAGGTCAGTAAATCCAATTACAATGAATGGATCATTAGCTTATATTCTAGTATTCTCTACATATCGACATTGTACGTTGCAATGTTTATGATGTCACACAATACCGCATGGTCGGCACTGAAAATGCCTTATCTTTATCATAAGTAAGATAAGTTGGAACCTTTGAATTACACGAAAAATATAGACACGGGAGCATGACGTGATAACCGCTGTCGGGTGTGGTAAGTATAAATACCAAATGCCAGAGGTTTTTATCGTACATTTGTTTGTTGATGGATAAGTCTTTTTCAATTTTTTTTTCGTAACGATCGGAGGGTGGCAAGCCCCTTTTCATGGTGATTGGTGAGTTTTCTTGCTTTTTAATATGCAAGTAGCATAATATGCGCGCATCTATTGCAGGGAAGTCACCCGGTACTTGTCAATATAGACCCCACGTGGGGGGTAAACATTACAAAGCGTGTCACGTGCTCCAAGAACCCGTCTATTTAAAGCCCACTTGTATCAACAATTGTGTAAAATTTTCCTTTATACCTGAAAACAAAAATTGTTTTTCTCAGCACTAACCCAGATACCTTTCTTTTTGAAGTTGAATATCTAATTTTGATCTCGCAAAATTTTCGCAGCCACCTGTGTTGCCACCCCACTGGCTACGTCCCTGATATGTCATACATAAAGAATTTACATGATACATTACATACCTAGGTCTGCAGCTCCCATAAACCCCCAATAATTAAACGCCCGTTTGCCTTTTTCGATATCCACTTGGCGGTTTATATGGCCGTTTAAATTCCCAGATACCATTTCCAAAAAGATCAAAATTTGAAACAAAAATGGCTCAATTGTGGCATGATTCTGTAATTCTGGCGATAATTGCTCAATTTTAAATCCCGTTTTAAACTAAGCAGCGAATAAAGGAAGAAAAATAAACTTATGTTAAGCCAGAAATCTCTACAAAAATGGTACCATTCTAGTTCAAAAGGGTCGTAAATAATCAACAAAAATGGTATCATTTCAGAAAAGGTAAAAAACCTCAACAAAAAATGGTACCATTTGTGAAAATGGACAAAAATCTTCCGCAAGAAAGACATAAGTCGTGAACAAAAACTATCATAAATGATGAAAAGCCAAAATTTCACTAAATTAAGCCCCCATCAACCCCCAAAAATTGAACCCTCCTTTGCCATTTTTCGATAGCCACCGGCGTTTATGAGGGTTGCCCCCTAACCTATATAGTATACAGTATAGACGCCATCCATGGCAAAAGTATTTTTGACCACGAAAAAAATTATCGGAAACTATTCAATTAACGCAACACCTACTCTGCATGGAATAATACAAGCATTGTTGGAAACGATATAAAGAGAAATTGATAATTTGTTGAGATTTAACATCATACGTGATCTTAATAATAAAGTGAAGTTTCGCGTTTTTTCCCCATCGCTGTAAATTTTTTTGACCTTGCCAAGAGATTATCAAGAGAAATTAAGGCTAAATGGTGCATATTGACGCCGTTGCTATGGAAACAAATTTTTGCACGAGCAGATTATAATCAGTTCTATGCGAGTGCTTTCTATTACGCTACTACTGTTAAGTGCTTTGCTGTAGTTTTTGAGAATTTGACGTTTTCTTAACTTCAAAAAAAGATCTCAAGATGGAGAATGGGCATAACTTGAATAACGGAGGATATTCCAGATGGATTGTTTTCATGAAATTGTGGCCGAGGTCAGTCGATGATTAATGCTGAGTCGGTGATAAAGGTAGTAACTGCAGTTGTGATATTAACTGTTCAGACTTTAAGAGCAATTTAATGTTTAAAAAAGTGTACAATTTAATCGAGTCGAATATAGGTGCTACGAAGACAGTCCCTGGCCGGGAACAAAACAAAATTGTCCAACGAGCCTGCTAGTATGATCATAATTATGAGACCTTAAATCTGTACAGATTCCATGTCTCAACAATATAAGGGACCTTATTGATAATACATTGTACACATGATGATAACTAATAATACCACAAGGTATAACATCTCTAAAACTTGTGTAGTGTGGCTTGTAAATGTTATCATACCAACGATGAAAATGTACATTGAGCAGCAAGGAAAGATTTATGAAGCTACACATTTTGCCATTATAGATGGACTATGAAGCTACCGATTTTGCCATGTTATACAAGAACTCAAGGACAAGACTCAAGAGAAACTGAGACAAGAAGAACTAGCTATACTGAACTATTAGGCCACCCAAAATGAAATGATAATCGGCCAATAAAACGTGGGTTTTATGCTTTGATATATGTATTTGAACCAGTCGCCCTGTGAGTCAGCCACCAGCTGGCCTATTATCTCTCACTTTGTGTTTTCTGTATGTCCGTAATGGACCATGGCAACATGTGCAGAGGGAAAAGTGAATGTTTAAGTTTTTTAGAGCACACATGTCATTTATTATGAAGTTATGATGCCATTTTGGTTACCATTAATAATTTGATTATCATCAATAATTATTATGCTGTTTTAAATACCTTATAATTATTGGCCCTTATTTTACTAGCCTTTAAAGGACAAAATCATATTTGAAATTTCTGTCCGAAGGGGTGGTTAATAAAATAGCCAGTTAGAGTGGGTTCATTTGAATCGGATCTTATAAGATCTTATCACTATATCACTAACAGAGCACAACTTGACAAAACATACCTCTTCTGAGTACACGAAAGCAAGGATTCCTGCAACCAGCTGTATCAAGACAATGATGAAGAGGACAATGGCATACTGAAAATATTTATAAGATTATCAGAAGAAAATCTGCAGTATGGTTAGCACTATATGGTTTCTATATTTAAAATGTCCTTCCAGGAATATTTTGCTAGGTATTAATACAACTATGACTTGTAAGATGCAAGAATATCTAAGTTACTTACAACCAGAAGCATGCATGGATTCTGTTTCATAGCACCAAAGCAACCAAGAAAACCAGTAACTGCAATTATGATTCCTAAAACTACAAGCAGAACAGATACTGGAACTGTCTTTCCATCAACAATATCATCCCAATCCTGACCTTCTACAAGGACAATTATGCCAATGATAAGCATTACCAGACCCAGGATCTGCAGGGATTTCCAGTTATGATGTGTCAAAACTCAAATGAGGTCAATCAATAATACTACAATCATATTATTATTTGTGTGGTACTTACTTCATGATAATAATGATAGAAATTAAAACCTATATTAAAGTGATGCATTAACTTATGCAAACTTATCAAGGTATTCAGATTACAATTGGCTTACCCAGACAATGCCATTGAAGACAAACATTAGTGTCTTCATAAGGTTAGTTCCAAAACCCATGCTTGAATGCCTACATAGCAAGAATATAACAAAATTTTCAAAATTTTTCTACAGTACAGACCATAATTTTCACAATTGATTTAATTCCAATGGAAATTGAATTTAAATTGTTGATGAAAAACTTGCAAATTACTGCATTGATAAAAAGAACAAAAACACGTACTTTATATACATACAACAAAAATAAATAACAAATATATAGTATGTACATAGATGTAAGCAAATAAATGAACAAATACTTGCTTGCAAAACATTGCTATACATTTTTGAATTAAAAAGAAAACTTTCTTCAAGACATCAATCTGCATACATTATTAATACATTATTAATAAAATGAATCATAAAAAACTAGACTATAGCTGTTTATTTGAAAAGTTAACACATTGTAGAATTCTTATTTGAATCAATTTGCAAGACTTTTCTCCAGCTCTGTACTTGAACACCAAAATGATCCATTTAGGTAATGCAATGTGGAGAGCAGTAAGATCTAAGTGAGTCACACCAAGATGAGTGGCGTGCATGCATCATCAGTCCAATACATACCTCAGCTTTCGGGGCATTTAAATTGCAAGAGTGTTCTATGAGGTATCCCCCAGCAGTCACCTCTAATACCAGGGTATAGCACTGTCAAGTGCAGTGACCACCTGCCTGAATGACACTGAAAATTGCTCTTTGGTCTTTGTCTTTACTCCAAGAATCAAGAATTTAAGCAACACACTTAGTGAAGAGAAGTACAGGACCAGTGGATGGATCCAGGTTATTTGTGACCTTTTACATTGCACATTAACAAAATTAATAAGAGTGACATGAATCCAATAATCCATCTTGATCAAGAAAAATTCAGGTACAATATAATCTTATTAGGAATTATCCTCAGTGAGCTAACAGTTCATTTTGATTGGCAACAAGTTAATCATTAATGCAAACTATTGGATTCAAATGAATTTTTCTTTTATTTATCAGTTCCTACATTTGCATTTTTAGCAAACTTAACCGAGGGCCGTAAATCCTATGGCATGGGAGTCAAAGATCCTGGACCTTTCAAAAATTCTATGTTGTGCGACCACTGATTTCCGGCTAGTTGACGAGTTTCCCATGTTGCATTACTGGTTTCGCGCACATAATGCGCGGCACAGCGCGGCAAGCGCATCGACACCCCTGGATTTCTAATATCCCCAAAGCCTGCATAATTGCTTTAACCAGCGCCCTGTTCTGCGCGCGCATATAAGCACCTGGTTAAGTGAACCCACATAGGTGTGTGTACGCATAGCTATAGGTGTGTGTACGCATAGGTGTGTGTACGCATGTCGCATAGGCACAATAGGCCAGTTTCGCGATGCGCGGCACTAGGCAGATTTTGCGACACGCGTCAATTTGGAAAGTGCCTCCTGTTCAGTGACACCCCACACTGTGTTAATATCAGTTGATACCCTTGAAGTGCGGTTATTCTAGTTGGGTTAAGGCTGTAGATTTTCACAGTGTGCTTTATTTTCCAAAATGACAACATTTGACATGATTTTTAGGTCACCGAAGTTGGTCAATTTGCCATGTCTATAACTTTTGATTTCCAACACTTCTCTTCCCAAAATTTTCACCCCCTTACACTTTAGCCTTTTGCCAACCACGTCCAATCGATCAAATACCGCGGAAAAGCGCGGAAATTGGTCCTATAGGCCATCAAAGATGGACAGGTACTTCAAAAATGACACGCGTACGCGCAATAATTGCTTGTGTAACAAGTTGACAACGCGTGCAATGCTCAATAACCCGTCCATCTTTGACAGCCATTTTCTTCATGTTCCGCGCTTTTTCACGGTATTTGATCGATCAGAAAGGATTGACAAGAGTTTCAAGGGGATGTGGGTGACAGTTTGATGTAGAGAAGTGTCGGTAATCAAAAGTTATAGACATGGCAAACTGCCCAAATTTGCGAAAACAGAACAAATTGCACGTGACAGTTTTGATGTGTTTTTGATGCGATGTCTGGGTGCGATATACCGGGTTATGTGAGCACATTCACTTATTCTTTTGAACAATAAGATTAACGTTGGCAGGTCGTATATCTGACATCTATATTGTTTCGTTTACAACTTTCAAGATATTACAATGCCCAATGTATCAAAATTCCGATCGTATCAAAATTCCGATCATGAAACAAAAATTTCCGTTTGAACATCGATTCATGGAGGATAAGTGTTTAACATAGACAGTGAAAGGCGACAAAAGGAATCAATCAAATGCAAGTCAATGTTGAAGTGTTCGTACTTCGTGATTGTCAGACAACTTCGTGATCATCCTTCTGCCTTCGTTTGATAACATCCAAGAATTTCGTCGTGAATATCTCATCCGACATCTCCGATCTGTGGTCGTTCATCTCTGAAAGTAGGAAGCTGATCATGATAATTTAATGACACAGGCATCATGATGCTTGGAATTATTTGGACTGTTGTTATGTTAAAATTTACCTATTGAGATCAAAGGTAAGCTTAAAGGGCCAAAAGTTGGCTAGTTGCACAATAATTGGTGATCCTGATAACTGCTAACGACGCGCATAATGCGCGCGCGTCGTCTCTGTCACGCTAGATATACGAAACGACAACTTTCATCACAAATTAACAAATTTCAGAAGACCATTTTAGCAAAATTGTCCCAATCTTGAATCTTGTACCAAATAATTTTTCAAAATGGAGTTTTATTTAAAACAAATCTTGTATAAGGCTCTCCATTCAACTAATGGGGGGATTGTAGCCCAAAAAAAACCAAAAAAAACCAAGCCCAAGATCCCAAATTTAGGGTAGGGCTTGGTTTTTTTTGGTTTTTTTCGGTTTTTTTTGGGTTGGATTTTTTGAACTTTTTGGACATTTCACACCAATGTGTTATTTACATGTTCTTATTGATACTCAATGGTTTCCAATCATTACAGATGGCTTAAATCACTATTTTAAGGACTTTATTAGCATCCGAGGAGCATTTTAAGAGCCTTCAGTGCTTTTTGATAAGGTACAACGGAAAATCATAAGATAGCACGGGACCTTGGTCCAACAGTGATTAGAGAGGAACAGTAAAGGATCAAAAGGTGTCGAATCAGACGATACTGGTCTAAACAAGAGTGCTCTGGCCGCTCATTACCACGTAGGGGTTAGTCAATACTCGAGGGTCCTTCAAAGGTCGCCCTTGGTTCACCAGGGCCGGATGACGAAGGGCCAAGGATTCACCAAGCGTTACATCGCATCTCAGGGCGAGATAAGAGTCAAGGAGAAGGCTTCATGAGGAGGAGGTCAGACAAGTGTCACCAGAGGTTCAGAGAAGTGTTGCAAGGAGTCAACTGAGAGTCACAAGGGGGCAGGAAAGGACCAACACGGCACCAGATGAAGGTCGGCCAGTTGAAAGCAATTTAAGAATTTAGCATTCTTGCTTCAATTATGATTGACAAAGGTCAGCCACAATGATCGCCAGAAGACCAGTTTGTAGGCATGTAGTCACCAAGCAATGATAAAGGCTTCATCAGTCAGCAAGGCTTGATTATTGATGCTCACAGCTCAGCATATCTTTCACGAAGTCACAAGGCTAAGGGACAGGCAAGTGCCACCAGCTTCTTGCGAGAGTCGACTTTTTGATGAAACGTGTCCTGTGAAGTGTGAAGTCATGATTGAGTAATTAACACTGGGAGAAGTGAGTCTCAAAAGACTCTCTCAGGATCAAGGAGACTCTCTCAGGATCAAGGAGACTCTCTCAGAATCAAGGAGACTCTCTCAGAATCAAGGAGACTCTCTCAGGATCAAGGAGACTCTCTCAGGATCAAGGAGACTCTCTCAGAATCAAGGAGACTCTCTCAGGATCAAGGAGACTCTCTCAGGATCAAGGAGACTCTCCAAAGATCATTGAGATTCTCTCAGGATCAAGGAGACTCTCTCAGGATCAAGGAGACTCTCTCAGGATCATGGAGACTCTCTCAGGATCAGGGAAACTCTCCTAGGACCAAGGACACTCTCTCAGGATCAAGGAGACTCTCTTAGGATCAAGGAGACTCTCTCAGGATCAAGGAGACTCTCTATAAGATGAAGGAGTGTATCCTGGGATAAATGAGACTTTCAGATGAAGGAGTCTTTCAAGGAGAGGAGTCTTTCCCATGATCAAGGAGTATCTCCCTTTTGGATCATGGAGTCTTTCCCAGGATCAATGAATCTCTCCCAGGATCAAGGAGACTCTCCCAGCATCAAGGAAACACTCTCAGGATCAAGGAGACTCTCTCAGGACCAAGGAGACTATCTCAGGATCATAGAGTCTTCCCTAGGATCAAGGAGACTATCTCAGGATCATTGAGTCTCCCATAGGATCAGCAAGACACTCTCAGGATCAAGGAGGCTCTCCCAGGATCAAGGACACTATTTTAAGATCAAGGAGTCAGTCCTAGGATCAAGGAATGCACCCTGGGATATAGGAATGCAGCCTCTCAGGATCAAGGAGTCTGTCCCCAGATAGAGGAGTATTCACCTGGTTCAGGGATTCTTTCCCAGGATCAATGAGCACATCCAAGGATGCCAGGATATATGACTGCATCCAAGGATCATGAAGTCTAGGCCCAGGAGACTCTTCTAATTCTAGGATCAAGAATTCAAATCCAGGAACAAGGAATTAGTCCAAGGGTGAAAGAGTGAATCCTGATATGGAGGAGTCTTTCAGATGAAGGAGTCCTTCCAGGAACAAGGAGTCTTTACCAGCACCAAGGAGGCTTTCCCAGGGCAAGGAGACTCTCTTAGGATCAAACTTCAAAGGGGATCTCCAAGGATCAAGGATTCAGTCCCAGGATCAGGTGTGTATGTTATTATTTTGAACTGATAGCTGAGGTAATTGGAAGCAGAACAAAGGTTTGATGATTTGGAGAACTTATCCATAATCCAAGCTTGATACTTCAGAAGTTGACAAATGGGACAATCCTAAGTCAATGTATGTTGGTAAGTTAGAGTACAGCTATAAGGTAACCAAACACATGCAGACATCAGAATATCCAAACTGACTAAACTTGTGTAATCTTTGGCAAATCAACAACTGAAATTAAACAAGAAATTTCTTATTTCATTGCTTATATGCACCAATTTGCACTATAAATATTTGCTGAAACTAACAAGCTTAAAAATTGAAATAAAACTGCAAAAAATATTGACTTAATAACTCATTTCCATATTATGAAATATTATGATATTCTATAAAAATTTTTGCTTGATCATTGATTTCGCAATGGTGGACGTTAGAATGCGCGGCGCAGCGCTATTGGGATTCGGATCGCGAATGTCACGTCGAATTCTGACTTGTACGGCGCGCGCGACCGCCGAATTTCCGCGCACCCAGTGCCGGGGGTGCCTATAGTGATAGGTGTGTGTTCGCATAGGTGTAGCCAGACGTTGCCTGCCCCATATTTTTTCGGGGCGAGTCGGGCGAGTCGGGCGAGTCGGGCGAGTCGGGCGAGTCGGGGCGCGCGCGCTTCGCGCGCGCGAGGGGGCCAGGCAACGCCTGGCAACGTAGGTGTGTGTTCTTGCCCTAACTTTCATCTAACCAGAAGTTGCCAAACACGTATACCCCTGCATTTGCGTTGCATTGCGCGGCGCGCTTCATGCAGGGTGCACGGTTGCATAGGGAAACGCGCGGCGTTCCCCTAACCAGTGCCGCGCCGCGCACTCTGTGCGCGTAACCAGGGCCCTGGTTAGGGCAACGCGCGGCGCGGCGCGTACACACAACTATACGGGATTAAGAACCTGGTCTCCTCCGCGCGCTCGTGCGCGCCCAGACTCGAAGTGTCGCTGTATATGTATTTCAAAAAACGTATGCAGGGCAAACAACGTCTGGCAATATTAACCTGCAAGACCTTGGTTTTGCGATACTTGCCAGACGTTGTCTGCGAGTCGGGGCGCGCGGGCGACTGGGCGAGGGGGCCATGGTGCATGGCCAGGCAACGCCTGGCAATCGCGATGCCCCTTTGCAAAACACGTATACCCCAGCTTTCGCCCTGTTAGCCATCCACTCAAAAGAAATAAACGGGCATGTTCAACTTCAAACGTTCATGTGTAATTATCTGAGACGGAAGCTTTCATTTCACAATTCACATGAGTTTTGTTACCTTTTTTTAGGTTTGACATTTGTAGTTTGTTTACATTACACAAACGTCTGGCCGCAAGCTACTCATGCCAGGGATTGTTTTTTTCTAACCACTAATTGGTAAATTTGTAATGATCAGGACTTTTATGATAAGACTTTTATAATAAATTTTAATGCACTTTTTAAAATCATTGCTCTTCAGATGTTATAATTACTTTTTACCCATAAGGCCAGTACTTATATTCTACCTTTGCTTTCACCAGTTAGTTTCGAACTAATTTTCTTAATTTACCAGTATTGTATCAAAATTGTTTTGTACTCAGTTTATTCTATAATCAGTTTTGTAATCATTTTTCTCGGTGCTCTGGGATTCCCCAACATCAAAATAACATTATATGATATTCATATACGTTCATTTTATGTATTGATAATTGTCCGACTGTTAGAAGTATTTTGACTTCAGATAATATTATCGTTTCTTAATCATTGTAATTGTGATACACCTCTCATTACAAATGTTGGGTGCTTTCTCAACCTGTATTTTATAATATTTGACTCTCTTCGGAGATTTTTACCCCCTTTATTGAAAGTTGTTTGTTTCACTGCATCAATGATCAATCACATCAATTAACAGATGTTATAATTGATTTTGATTTTGTTTCACCTTATAACTAAGTAAACAAAGTTTTAAGTAAACAAAGTTTTTTATTGATCTCCACAATTTACAATCAAACAACACACAAAAGAAGGATGAAGATATAATGCTACCAAATTTCACCAATTATATATTAGTATCTGAGGTAGATAATTTATTTCGGATACACTAATTATATTGTTATTAAGATTCTCGTTTTAAATAAAATAAATAAAATAAATAAATTAGAACATTTATTACACGCTTAGACATTGTCAAATAGATATCTAGGAGGGAACTACTCTAGCCATTTAAGCGTGACTAAAACTAAACTCAAAGGCTCAGATACCAAAAGTGTTTCATGTCAAAAATGTGCCCAAGGAAAATTTCATCTAATATAGAATATTACAAAATATAAAATACCCACCATACCTAACTTTAATTTAATCAATTCCCGAAAATGCATCTTCAAAATAATATGTCTTCAAGGATTTCTTAAAATTATCAATTTCTCCAATACTTCTTATTTCATAAGGTAAACTATTCCAAACTTGTGACCATAATATTGAAAAGCACCTTCTGTTCTTTTCAAGTTAACAGGACCAGGCGTTTTAGTATAAAGAAATCATCATCTAACCTCAAACTCATCCTCTTAGTATCTCTTAATGATATCATATTCTTCAAATAAATAGGAGCTAAATTATTGATGCACTTATAAACTAACAAAGCAACTTTAAATTTGATTCTATAAATTACTGGCAAAAAGTGTAGTTTTTTAAGGAAAGGACTAATTGACTGCCACTTTTTCTTTCCATTCAACCTAAAAATAAATCGCACAGCATTGTTCTGGATTTTTTGAAGTCTTTGCAAGTTTTTATCTGTTATGCCTGCATAACTTGAATTACAATAGTCCAATACCGACAAAATGTTAGCATGCACCAACTGAACCTTTAATTCATGGCTGAGTCTAGATCCAATCTTTTGATGTTCTCAAATTCAAATAACAAATCTGGGAAACATGACTTACTTGATCATCCATACTGAGTCTATGATCGAAATGAAAAACCAAGATTTTTAGCTGCTAATGCTGGACTTACAGATAAATTACAAGCATCATGTCCAAGGTCCAGGGTATCTATGGGACTCACATAATAACCTATGTCAACAAATTCCGTTTTGTCATCATTCATCTTCAAGTAGTTTGCACTCATCCATGCACGTATTTCAGCAAAGCAAGACTTTATCTTTGTCAAATCAGGAGAAGAACTATGTACATCAAATGAAAAGTATACCTGGGTGTCATCAGCATACAAATGAACGGGACAAACCATACTTGGTAACTATTTTCTCCAGGTCTTTGGTATACAAATGAAGAGGAGAGGTCCTAGAATAGATCCCTGTGGTACTCCTATTTCAAGAGAGCACTCTTGGGAATAGCAACCATTGACCAAAACAGTGAATTTTCTCTGTCCTTCAAGTACGATTCTATCCATGAAAGTGCAATCCCTGTGATATTATATGTGTACCTTAGTCTTTTTAAGAAGCAAAGAATGATTGATTGTATCAAATGCTGCACTAAGATCCAAAAAGAAGTAGTACTGTATTGTCTTTTTGTCCATCAACATCAATAGATCATTCTGGATCTTCAAACAGCAGTTTCACAGCTATGGTGTTTACGATACCCTGACTGCATTTCAGCAAATAGTCCTTTGACTTTCAATGTGATCAACAAGCTGCTTATGTACTACTTTTCTATCAATTTAGAGAGACATAGATAAATTACTTATGGGTCGATAGTTGTTAAGGACATCTGAATCAAGATTAGGTTTTTCAGTCCTGGCCTCACAACTGCTGTTCTGAAAGCTGTAGGAAATTTTCCTGTTCGAAGAGATTCATTAACAATATAGTGAAGCACATGTATCAACTCTGGGAGAGATTCCTGAACAGATTGATTGGCATAGCATCTAAGGGACAAGACTTATCAGGGAAGATTCAAAGCAAGGTCCATAAGCTCTTCAATCGATATTTCTTTAAAGCATGACAGACTTCTGACATCAGATCCACATTGAGCAAACACAGGTTGGCTGAGGGACATTTCTTGGTTCTTAATATCAATATTGCTATAAATTGAATGGACTTTTTTCATTGAAAATGAACTGAATTTTTGGGCAATAATACTATCCTCAGATTCATTAGGAAGTTTGTTTGCTCCAAATTCTATCAAGAAGGTGATTTATAATCCTGTATGTTTTCTTTAGGATCATTTTTAGCTGCTGCCAACCGCATCATAATATCTATTCCTGGTCTTGTCAATTATGATTGACTTGTCAATGCATTTTTCACCATATAACTTGCCAAGTTCTGAATCAGATGGATCTTTTGCCAGTTTTCTTTGTGCTTTTCTTATTTAGTTCTTGCATTTTGACATTCACTATTCCACCAAGGTGACCGATTTTGATTAAATCTCTTGTCACATATGGGGCATGAACATTCAAAATTCTAGTGACTGTTTCTGAGTATAATTCAACAGCCTGGTCAACTGACTCAAAGTTTGTAAAGTTTATTGGAGAAAAAAACAGATTTTCTCTAAATTCTGATATGGTACAGACAAGAAAGGTACAGACAATCAAATAATTTAAGAATGGTTCATGATAGTATGATTTGTAGCCTATAATAATTGTAAGTCATATCATTTTAATAAGTATTATTTAATTTATATCTGGATGTATATTGTATTATCTGTAATGTGTCAATAGGTACCATTATAGTTCATCAGACCAATTAAGGCCTATTTAAATGAAGCACACTTGACATGTTAGTGGCGAAATGCCATGGTTTAGAAAACTCTACAGCTTGGTCTGCTACACAAAGGAGAGTGATATCAGACCCTTTTGCAAAGCACGCATCATGACATGGCAGTAAAGCACGCATCTTGGGGCACACCAAGCGTGTATAGAGAGGTCTACTTAATGTCATTTACATGAAGTTATTAACAAGGCTTTTTAAAACTGGTCCAGTGAATTTGACTATTATTCATGGTTGTGTTGACCAATTTGTTTCAGAGGACCATTTGACCAGTGTAGCAGTATATATGTGGCTGGAGAAAGGACACTGTTGCTATATGCTTAAGAGTGCCCCTGGGGACCACCTGTCACACTGATCAGGGCCCATTTTTTAAATCTTTATTCAGTAATAACCCTATCTTCATAAGAGTGTATTTAAATTTAATAGACATCATAGTCTATGCTGCCGCTTTTTCAAAACAGGGGGTAACTCCAAAAAATCGAAAATCACAAATTTGGTATCATCGTGATCAGCTCACTGAGCTGCACAAGATAAAAATAATTCTCGTATCGTAATTTTACTGTTTCAGTTTCACTTTAGGGGTAATTCCACCTATCTGGGAGATTTTTTTTCTGCATTTTCTACACCAATTGTCTCAGAAAATGAAGTAACTCCACAGTTACCCCTTTTTCTGAGAGAAATGGAGTTACCCCTGATCAGATTTCATTATTTTGGGGATGATGGCACAGTTACCTCCCTTTCTTGAGCTAACATGACAACAAATATTCATCATACTGGGGTAAAATCCAAAATAAACACACAAACCATTTCACATCCTATTTAAGTTTAATTGAAAAATGTGATTTACCCCAGATATCTAGATCTTCAGTCACTTTTTCTCAAGAAAGGAGAGGTAAGTGTATGCTTTTCTCAGAATAGAGGGTAAGTCCAAGGTGCAAATTAAAATTTTAGCAGAAATTCCTACGAAAATTCATTTTTAATGATATTTGGTGTTCATCTTATCAAATTTACTAAAATTTAAGTCTTCAGCTAGCATTATTCCTAAAAATTGAAGAAACAAATGGAGTTGATAGAGCCGGGCCCACAGAGTCACCTGCAGCAAGCATAATCAAATGGAGTAGATAGAGCCGGGCCCACAGAGTCTCCTGCAGCAAGCATAATCAAATGGGGCAGATAGATGGGCCCACAGAGTCTCCTGCAGCAAGCATAATCAAATGGGGTAGACAGAGAGCCGGGCCCACAGAGTCTCCTGCAGCAAGCATAATCAAATGGAGTAGATAGAGCCGGGCCCAGAGTCTCCTGCAGCAAGCATAATCAAATGAGTAGATAGAGCCGGGCCCACAGAGTCTCCTGCAGCAAGCATAATTAAATGGAGTAGATACTAGACAGAGCCGGCCCACAGAGTCTCCTGCAGCAAGCATAATTAAATGGAGTAGATAGAGCCGGGCCCACAGAGTCTCCTGCAGCAAGCATAATTAAATGGAGTAGACAGAGAGCTGGCCCACAGAGTCAACTGCAGCAAGCATAATCAAATGGGGTAGATAGAGCCAGGCCCACAGAGTCAACTACAGCAAGCATAATCAAATGAGTAGATAGAGCCGGGCACACAGAGTCAACTACAGCAAGCATAATCAAATGGAGTAGATAGAGCGGGCACACAGAGTCAACTGCAGCAAGCATAATCAAATGGAGCAGATAGAGCCGGGCACACAGAGTCTCCTGCAGCAAGTATAATCAAATGGAGTAAATAGAGCCGGGCTCACAGAGTCTCCTGCAGCAAGCATAATCAAATGGAGTAGATATAGCCGGGCCCACAGAGTCACATCTCACAAGCAAATATCAATTAGCATAATCAAAACGGTTAGAAAAGTAGAAAGAGCCGATGGCCACACAAAACAAATAATTTAATGAAGTAATGAGTAGCAACGAACTGCGTAAAAACATCAACTGTTTATGGAAAGCCGGACACATTCTCACTCTAGTGCTCAGCAGATAGTTTATTCCATATATGGGTATCACCTGACAATTATTTCAAGGAACGCCTGTTAAACCTGACCTACGTCATCACTTTATCCAACGCGATTTGGAGGATCTCAAAATATGGTCATCTCTGCTAGAGTGACTCTCAACCTAGAGCGCGGCGTACGACGCGCGCACTCAAACAATTAATGCCCAAATATGGTTGAATCACTTAATAGGGGCGTAAAATATGCGCCCCGAGCTGAGGAGCGAATCTTACCATTGTTGCGTGGCCCTGTTTGTGACTTTTCTACGAAAAGCGCGCGCAAGCGCGAACAAACAGGGACACGTAACATGTGGTAAGCAAAGTTGACATCCAAATGTGTTGCTTAAGCAACACATTTGGATGTCAACTTTGCTTTGTCCAACAACAAGCTCAGAAAAAAGGACGGACATATATGTTATAGCCCAAATTTCAATTATTACGAAATTTGCGTACGTTGATCTCTCTTTACTCCATGTTACGGAGCCTTATTTTGCGCGCGCAAGCGCGCCTCTTCAGAGAAGAGGCTTTTCTACGAAAAGCGCGCGCAAGCGCGAACAAACAGGGACACGTAACATGTGGTAAATCTCTCTCTAAGACAGGTGTGATTTTTGCTCATCAAGCAATATCCATATAGCCGTGTAAAGCCTTGTTTCTAGCAAATCTCCATGTTACACTAAGCAACATGAAATGATGGTAAGAAACTTGTCTTGAGATACCCTGTCTTGAGGTACCGGGTGTGTTGCCGCTCGATTCAGCAATAGTTCACCTCTATTGAGACATTCCACACACAAGCACGGCTACATCAGTTACGCTTTGTCCCAATGAGACACGTAACCCGTCTAAGGTAAAGGAGATCACGTGGGCTTAGGAAAGAGCCAATCAGACGGAGACGCGACGGGTTGAGCTAACGGGACACTATTGAGGGAGGGAAAGCTTTTTAGTCCCAGTGTTATTGTAGAAACTCACTTCTCTACTTTATCTTTCCTCATCCTGATTTCTATACGCGAGTTTTACTCGTCTCGTCGCCCATCTTATTGACATTAGGGGATACAACATTTGGCTCCCCGTCTGGGAATCGAACCCAGATCGCCCGCGTGACAGGCGGGAATACTAACCACTATACTAACGAGGAAACCGTGTTGGTCCAACTCACGTCCTCCATGGAGGATGTGTCGATGACCCCCTCCCCAATGGAGACTACTGGTGCAGCACAACCTTCTAGTCCTACGCTCGCTCAAATAAGCGAGGTAATTAACGATTACGCAACACCTGCCTTGACTACAGTCAAGGCATTACGTAATCACAGACAGAAAATTTCTGGTGTTATTGCAATAATGAAACTGCTTAGCAATAACCTTCACAAAGAAAAACTTGCGGCTGCTAGTGCAATAAGCACTAACAACCTCACTGTATTCCAGGCTGAACTGGAGACATTGGACAGGAAGAAACAACGCGTCGATTCGACCTCATCCAGCTCTTCCTCTGAATCGACATCTAGCTCAGAGGAACCACTTCCGTCCTCCTCAACGAGAACGGTCACTTACCGGCCGAAGGTGCATGAAGCACCACAAAGCAGCCAATCAGTGCCTCCGTTAGAGGAACTGCGGAGACGAGCAACAGTGGTCACTAGCGTATCTGATACGCCAGTGTCGAATACGACGACCACGACAACAGCACAACAACGGAGACCGCCATCTTATAGGATTCAGCGGACGCCGTCTACGACATATAGCCCGTCGACTTCCTAAGCCCGCATACGGTAACAGGGGTATACGATGACAGGGGTATACGTGTTTACGGTTTAGCAACCCCTCGAGTACAGTGTCGACCGGTCGACGTTCGCTTCGCCATTTGCGGCTGCTCGTAGGATGTTACACAATATAATACAATGAAGTCAGTTTCGGACCCGCAAAACAGCCACTGCCAGTTTCGGTCCAAAATTATGCTTTTTGATCTTCATTTTGTTTCTTCATTTTTGGATGAAAATGCTTCAAATTTAACAGACGCTGTCTCATACCACAAACTGTAAGTGTGCCATGCAAATTGAAAATTTTGGTAGCAATTGTCAATTGTGTAAACTGCAAGTGTAAGTTGACAAATAGTTTATGAGCAAAATAGTCAAAATTTGCGCAATTGCGCGTGGCACTTTCAGTCCGAAACTGACTTCTGTTGTACGCAGTAATGGCCGATGGGTCAGGCTGAGACAGCAGCATATGTGTGCAGACCGCTCGATTGACAGGCCTCGATAAAGACGGGCGGATTTCCTCTGCG
The DNA here is from genome assembly GCA_011033025.1 of Beroe forskalii. Classification (NCBI taxonomy): domain Eukaryota; kingdom Metazoa; phylum Ctenophora; class Nuda; order Beroida; family Beroidae; genus Beroe; species Beroe forskalii. The sequence goes on from WFMF01000197.1 coordinate 219,145, forward strand.
CGCTTCCACTTTCTATATAATATCAAATTCAATTATAAATTTCGTCTTCATCGAGGCCTTTTTCAATCGAGCGGTCTGCACACATATGGGTAAAGCCTGCAGTTTTTACTGCACAAATGAAAGCGTCATGAGTTTAATCAAGAAGGCAATAATAGAGGAGTGTGGGTGTTATTATGATTACGCAATCAAATGTATGGCAACATATTATACAACATTTCATTTAAATTAACAAAATCAATTAATAAAATAATCGGAGTCAACTAGGATTTCCGTTTTATTTTTCTTTCCTAAAATTTTAATTTTATTTTCATTTCATATAGCTAAAAATTGACGACAAAAACCTAATGATAAGCTGTTAGTAACAGTTACTGTAAGTATAATTCTAAAAGATACTTAAGAAAAAACGCTCATATTATTACCCGATTGATTAAATTCAAGTCATGACCAGGTGAAAGTGAAATTAATCACAATAGCAAATACTTCCACGAAATCCGTAACTCAAGAAAATTCTCCAAACCTTTTGGATCGCTTATTAATGGACATGGAAAACATGTGCTATGCAATCAATCATCAATTATTGGACCTACAGCAGAATTCAACATTCCCATAATAAGATAGCAATCCAATACAATCTAAAGTCAAAGAAGGAATATTGGCGGCTAGTTTAGTAGTTTCTTCACTCGAAAATCGTTTGCAGAGTTATGAAGCTTTTACCAATCAGAGCTATTAAATCATTTCAAATCAACCAATCAGAGCTATTAAATCATTTCAAATCAACCATTGGGTGGGATCAAGATAAAAAGTAAATAATTAGACTCTATAGCAGTTGATCGTTATGTGAGGGTGTGATCAAATTAAAGGTCCAAATGTCCAACACACGCCTACGATAGACATAAAAACTCAACGTGTCCAAATAAATTGATTTCTTTTGCTCTTAATTCAGTGGTTTTAAAAACAAATTCAAACTACAAATAATAGGTGATAAAAAGCAAGCAGCTGTGCAGAGTGATAATCATTACATTAGGAAATGTCTTGCTGGTGTGTGTGTTCTCATAGGTCGAAAGCAACAGGTCCAAAAATAGGTCAAAAGGATAGGTCAATTTGAGGGCTCGACAAAGAAACCTTCATGGCTTGGCAATCGCATATCATCATTTCAATATTCAAGGTATAAGGTGAAAAGTATAGTCCCTGTTGGTGAAACCATCTAGAATGGCGCTACCTGAAAATGCTCATTATTTCGACCTTCTTCTTCCGACCTGTTGCTTTCAACCTATGAAGACACATACACGTTACTCATAACGATAAAGTGAAATAATATAGCATAAGTGAGGTGGTGAAAGGTGTTGAGTTGGTGATACATCCGATAAAGATAAACCAATTTGCCTATCAATCTATGAAATATAAACTTGGAGTTGATGATTTATCGAAAAATGATCATTTTGAAACTTCCTACGGTCCTAATTTGTAAATAAAATGTAGGTAAATGTTAAATGAAATATGGTTCAAATTTTCAATCAATTTTGTCGTATATAGTCCTTTTGTATGCAAAAGATATTCAACATTCTTCAAACCTGAAAACCAAGGGATGGAATGGCTAATTAACATTTTGGCCAATTGATAATTTGTTCAAAATTTTCAAAGACCTGCTGTCAAATATCAATTCGCAGTTCCTAGGTCGTCATATAAATACGATTAAAAAATAAACATTTAAGTCAAAATCATATCATCAACTGCTTCCAGAAATACATAAATAATAATTACAATACTTACAAAAATTCAATTTAGTCACTGAAAAATTTCGTCAGATATATATTCCAGATCATTTTAACAGTGAGAAATGAATTTCCAATACATTTCCTCTCTTTTGACAGAGCAACTTCCTATTATTCAACGTTTATACATCTCCTCATCTTCCACCTGATACTCCACCAGATTCATTCCTCTCCATGGAACGTCAAAGTGAGTTAAAACTTATGTTTTATAGAAACTCCCCACCGCGGGGGGGTGGGGGTGGCGCCCTCACCCCAGCTCCTGAGGTTAGCCACTTCTCCACCCAAACCCCTGGTTTCGAGAGGGCTTCCTTCCAGTGGAGCACCTCTATCCCCCGTCCATCCAGCGCTGCGTTGAGCGAGGTCTTGTGCTGACACAGCCGTACTACGCCTATCAGAACGCACTGCTTCGCTTTCTCCACCTGTGTGGAGTAGGTCAGTAAGCAGTGGGTCAGTAATCAGTAGGTCAGTAAACTAGTAAACAGTTCGTCAGTTAAGGGGTCTGCTAATAACTGTGGAGTGGGTCAGTTACCCAATACCCATGTGTCTCTGTATGTGTGCACATGGATAAAACGTGTAAAATCAGAGAGAAATTAAATGAAAAGTAAATTGCACGTCTTTATAGTTTATCAATTCCTTTTTCGATCGATGTATGTGCATAGTGCACACATACATACAATATACATGGGTAATAAACAGTAAGTCTGTTTTAACCTTATGAATGGTTACTGCTTTCTGCCTATCTGTTTCATTTTACTTGCTTACTATAATAGCAATGTAACAATAATATCTTAATATAACACGAATACACAAGGTGTAATCAAGTCGGTCTTCTTCGGCTCAGGTTAACCCTTCCTTAAACTTTTAAGCTTTGAATATATTAAATAGGTACCTTAGGAGGTGAATTTATAAAGGTTGTAATTTGGGGATTTTTCGGAAAAATCCCCATATTTTTACCCAGCATGACAGTTCAAAATGACGTCATTATCATATGTTAAGGAGAGTAATGACTTGAGAAAGATCCCCAAATTACAACCTACCAAATTTGTAAACACCAAAATTTTACTCCACATAAATACACCTCCTCAGGTACCTACGTATTAACATAGGAGGGGTTAAAGGGGTTCTGATTTCTTACATTGCTCAAAGCTATATAGCTATAGGAATAAGGAAAGTTCAATCAAACATGGCTACAGGACGTACTTTTCCTAAGTGTAGGAGTTGTATTTCTATTCCGTTGTCCTCTATAACGGCTGCGTCCAGGTTCATGAAGTTGACTTCTGCGTTCCACTTGGGATTCACCGTGTTCTTTTTCATCTGCAGCTTGTACTTGTGGTCTTTTGAGTCTGTCTTGGGAATCAGGTAGCTGAAATGGAGACATTGGTAGGCATCTTCAAAATTATTAAATTCAATTCAGTCTACTGGTCATTTGGCCTAACTGGACATTTGGCCTAACGCCTTAAACTCAAGAAATACTCAAGAAATTTTGAATTTATCTCTCTCCCCTGACCCTAACCAGTGTTAGGCCAGATGTCCAGTTAGGCCAAATGACCGAATACCGGGTTTGGGTTAGGGTCAGGGTTAGGGTTATGGTTAGGGTCAGGACAGGGAGATGAAGTGTCCTGAGATGAGATGTCGTGAGATGAGATGTCGCCCACCCGCCCTTAGAAATTGGCAGATGGGCACCTTGCAATCGGCGCCGATCAGCGCTGATCAGCGCCGACCCACCGCCGATCAGCGCCGATCGGCGCTGATCAGCGCTGATCGGCGCTGATCGGCGCTGATCAGCGATTGATCAGCGCTGATCAGCGACACCGCCGATCAGCGCTGATCGGCGCTGATCAGCGCCGATGGAAAAAATTAAAAATTTCATCGGCGGCCGTCGGCGCTGATCAGCGCTGATCAGCGCCGATCAGCGCTGATCAGCGCCGATCGGCGATCAATCAGCGCTGATCGGCGAAATTGGCCGCCGATCAGCGCTGATCAGCGCTGATCGCGCCTACCAAACACCTGTATAGGAGCCTTAGAAAACTCCATCGGCGCTGATCAGCGCTGATCAGCGCCGATCAGCGCTGATCAGCGCCGATCGCTAACTTACTAAATTCGCATTGATATGGGCATGTGGGTATGTTTCCCTTAAAAATATAATTCCGGCTGGCCCTGGGAAACGTTTAATGGCAAATCCTCGCACCTAGGTTTATCACAACATCAACAACCACGTCAATAGTCAACAACAACATTAAACATTGTAAACAACTACAGACCCGTTGCGCCGGGCCAATTATAGGCTTACTTTAACAAATATTCAAAAAAGTAGTATCAAAATAAGCGGCCATATAGTTTAAAGTACTTTCATACAAACTACGATTTATTGAAATTCTGTACGAATAAGATGGGCCCATATCTCCCAGCGCCCTAATTTCGTAAATTGTACGTTGAGAATATTGGACGCAAAAATATTCGAAGTCCTGAGGTCATAATCGAACGTATTTCGTTCATAACTCGGCTCAGGATAGTCGTATGATACCTTTATTTCTTTACTAGACCGCAACATTGTTACGACAGAGATGCGAAGTAACGGCACAGAAACTCCGTTATGACACAGAAACACCGTTACGACACATTAACGGCGCAGTAACACTGTTAACTGTAATTATGCACAGTAACACCGTTACGACACAGTAAAGCAGAAACACCGTTACGTCACAGTGACACCGTTACGACACTGTAATGCTGTTATGACACAGTATCGTCGTTACGACACAGTAATGCCGTTACGACACAGTAACGTTGTTACGAAACAGTAAAGCCGTTACGACACAGTAACAACCTTACCACAGTATCGTCGTTACGACACTGTAACAACGTTACGACACAGTATCGCCGTTACGACACAGTATCGCCGTTAGGACTCAGTTACGTCGTTACGGCTCAGTAACGTCGTTACGACTCAGTAACGTCGTTAAGAAACACTAACACCGTAACGACACAGTAACACCGATACGACACTCACACACTAGTGTTATTGTGTCGTAACAATGTTACCGAGTCGTTACACCTTTACTGATGCGTACTTGTAACGACGACCGACGTTACTGTGAGTGTGTCGTAACGGTGTTACTGTGTCGTAACGGCGTTACTGCGTCGTAATTACGATGTTACTGTGTCGTATTATAGTAACTAGAGTTATAGTGTTACTGTGTCGTGACGGTGTGACGTGTCGCAAAGGGGTTGCTGTGTCGCAACAATGTTACTGTGTCGTAACGGTGTTACTGTGTCGTAACGGTGTTACTGTGTAGTACCGGTGTTACTATGTCGTAGCGGTGTTACTGTGTCGTAACGGTGTTACTGTGTGGTAATACGAGCGAATTACTCCCGTATAGGACTCTCGGAGTACTCCCGCAGTACTCCCGGGAGTCTCCCGCAGTAATTCGCTCGTATGACCGTAGGACCTAATGGTCCTACTGTGTCGTAACGATTTTACAATGTATTTGTAAGACAGATTTTTTTGAAATTCCGATTTTTGTGATGGTGATTGATGGAATAGCTTTCCGTGATAATTTTATTTAAGAAATTAGGGCATTGGGAGATGGGTGATATGACCTTTTACCCCCAACTTTTTATCCCCCGCCTTTTTACCAGCCTAGGGTACAGGTGCGACCTTTTACCCCCTGCTAACCTTTGATCTGTACTTTATTCTAAGGGGGAAGGGCGCAGACCTACACTGCGACTTTTTACCCCCTATGAGCTCGGTAGCAAGCAGGGGAATAAAAAGACGTAGACAGGAGTGGAACTTCGACCTTTCATTCCCATTGGTGCTTCGAATGGGGATAAAAAGTCGCATCTAGCCGTAGGACTGCGAACTTTTATCCCCCTGGAAGTGGGTCACATTCCGCAGTAGCCTCGCTGGAGGTATGGTGAGAGATATCGATGATCGAGGATCCTATCCCTTGCTCCTGCTCATGCAACTGAAAGTCTTTCTAGGGATTGGGCAGGAGAGATTTTTCTTTCACATGTGTAAGCGGTTAGACTAACACATCAACCAGCTCGGACCAGGGGCGGCTCATATGGGTGTATGGTTACCACATGTTACGTGTCCCTGTTTGTTCGCGCTTGCGCGCGCTTTTCGTAGAAAAGTCACAAACAGGGCCACGCAACAATGGTAAGATTCGCTCCTCAGCTCGGGGCGCATATTTTACGCCCCTATTAAGTGATTCAACCATATTTGGGCATTAATTGTTTGAGTGCGCGTCGTACGCCGCGCTTCTAGGCTGAGAGTCACTCTAGCAGAGATGACCATATTTTGAGATCCTCAAATCGCGTTGGATAACGTGATGACGTAGATCAGGTTTAGCAGGCGTTCCTTGAAATAATTGTCAGGTGATACCCATATATGGAATAAACTATCTGCCGAGCACTAGAGTGAGGAATGTGTCCGGCTTTCCATAAACAGTTGATGTTTTACGCAGTTCGTTGCTACTCATTCCATTAAATTATTTGTTTGTGTGGCCAATGGCTCTTTCTACTTTTCTACCCGTTTTGGGGTTATGCTAATTGTTTTTCTTGGAGATGTGACTCTGAGTCAGTCAAGTCAGTCAAATTCAGTCAAGTCAGTCCAGTCAGTCAGAGTCAGGTCAGTCAGTCAGGTCGGTCAAAGTCAGTCAAGTCAGTCCAAGGTCAGTCAAGTCAGTCAAGTCAGTCAGGTGGTCAAGTCAGTCCAAGTCAGTCAAGTCAGTCAAGTCAGTCAAGTCAGTCCAAGTCAGTCAAGTCAGTCAAAGTCAGTCAAAGTCAAGTCCCAAGTCAGTCAAGTCAGTCAAGTCAGTCAAGTCAGTCAAGTCAGTCAAGTCGGTCAAGTCAGTCAAGTCAGTCAAGTCAGTCCAAGTCAGTCAAGTCAGTCAAGTCAGTCAAGTCAGTCAAGTCAGGTCAAGTCAGTCAAGTCAGTCAAGTCAAGTCAAGTCGGTCAAGTCAGTCAGAGTCAGTCAAGTCAGTCAAGTCAGTCAAGTCAGTCAAGTCAGTCAAGTCAGTCCAAGTCAGTCAAGTCAGTCAAGTCAGTCAAGTCAGTCAAGTCAGTCAAGTCAGTCAAGTCAGTCAAGACAGTCAAGTCAGTCAAGTCAGTCAAGTCAGTCAAGTCAGTCAAGTCAGTCAAGTCAGTCAAGTCAGTCAAGTCAGTCAAGTCAGTCAAGTCAGTCAAGTCAGTCAAGTCAGTCAAGTCAGTCAAGTCAGTCAAGTCAGTCAAGTCAGTCAAGTCAGTCAAGTCAGTCCTGTGTCTCAGTACCTGAGGTGGCTGCACGGTGTCCAGAAGCGGCTGCTGGAGCGGTGGCAGAGGGTGTAGAGTTGGCGGTAGCTGTCGTAGGGGCTGTCTCTGGAACTGCATCTGATGAAGGGCGGGTGGGCGACATCTCATCTCACGAGAAAATGAAACCGCTAATATACGCTTAGAGCACGGCTGGGCGCTTACGTGACCTACAATCTTACAATGGTCACGTATTCAGATCGAATGTTAAATACGGTGGAATAAAGGAGTAGAGATAAGGAGTTGATATACGGAAACTGACTCATGGTAAATAAGCCGTGGATAATCTGAAACTACACACGAGTAATTATTCTGAGAAAATTAAACCGCTAATATACGCTTAGAGCACGGCTGGGAATGCATTAATGGGGAACGGACACAGTGTACACACTACACAGCCGTGAACAGTAGCCTGTGCTGAGTGCGTGTAACAAGTTGCAATGTATACTGATAAGCGAGCTGCTAATACTTAACACGCAAAAGAAAACTGAGGAATGGCAATGTAAACTGATAAATGGCAGGGAGCAGCTGGGTTTGCTCAGGGAGCGCTGGGTTTGCACTCAGGGAGCAGCTGGGTTTCCACTCAGGGAGCAGCTGGGATTGTTCTCAGGGAGCGCTGGGTTTGCTCAGGGAGCAGCTGGGTTTGCTCAGGGAGCAGCTGGGATTGCTCGCAGGGAGCGCTGGGTTTGCTCTCAGAAAGCGCTGGGTTTGCTCTCAGAAAGCGCTGGGTTTGCTCTCAGGAAGCAGCTGGGTTTGTTCCCAGGGAGCGCTGAGATTGTTCTCATGGAGCGCTGGGTTTGCTCTCAGGGAGCAGCTGGGTTTGCTCTCAGGGAGCAGCTGGGTTTGTTCTCAAGGTGCTGGGTTTGCTCTCAGGGAGCTGGTTTTTCAGGGGCAGCTGGGTTTTGCTCAAGGAGCAGCTGGGTTTGCTCTCATGGAACTGGGTTTGCTCAGGGAGCAGCTGGGTTTGCTCAGGGAGCAGCTGGGTTTGTTCTCAGGGAGCGCTGGGTTTGCTCAGGGAGCAGCTGGGTTTGCTCTCAGGGAGCAGCTGGGTTTGTTCTCAAGGTGCTGGGTTTGCTGTCAGGGAGCAGCTGGGTTTGCTCTCAAGGAGCTTGGTTTGCTCTCAGGGAGCTGGGTTTGCTCAGGGAGCGCTGGGTTTGCTCAGGGAGCAGCTGGGTTTGCTCTCAAGGAGCTGGGTTTGCTCAGGGAGCAGCTGGGTTTGCTCTCAGGGAGCAGCTGGGTTTGTTCTCAGGGAGCGCTGGGTTTGCTCAGGGAGCAGCTGGGTTTGCTCAGGGAGCAGCTGGGTTTGCTCTCAAGGGGAGCGGGTTGCTCTCAGCTGGGTTTGCTCTCAGGAGCTGGGTTTGCTCTCAGGAGCAGCTGGGTTTGTTCTCAGGGAGCAGCTGGGTTTGCTCTCAGGGAGCAGCTGGGTTTGCTCTCAAGGAGCTGGGTTTGCTCAGGGAGCAGCTGGGTTTGCTCAGGGAGCAGCTGGGTTTGCTCTCAAGGAGCTGGGTTTGCTCAGGGAGCAGCTGGGTTTGCTCAGGGAGCAGCTGGGTTTGCTCTCAGGAGCAGCTGGGTTTGCTCTCAGGGAGCAGCTGGGTTTGCTCTCAGGGAGCAGCTGGGTTTGCTCTCAGGGAGCAGCTGGGTTTGCTCTCAGGGAGCAGCTGGGTTTGCTCAGGGAGCAGCTGGGTTTGCTCAGGAGCAGCTGGGTTTGCTCTCAGGGAGCAGCTGGTTTGCTCAAGGAGCTGGGTTTGCTCTCAGGGAGCAGCTGGGTTTGCTCTCAGGGAGCAGCTGGGTTTTGCTCAGGGAGCGCTGGGTTTGCTCAGGGAGCGCTGGGTTTGCTCAGGGAGCAGCTGGGTTTGCTCTCATGGAACTGGGTTTGCTCAGGGAGCAGCTGGGTTTGCTCAGGGAGCAGCTGGGTTTGTTCTCAGGGAGCGCTGGGATTGCTCTCATGGAGCGCTGGGTTTGCTCTCAAGGAGCGCTAGGTTTGCTCAGGACGCAGCTGGGTTTGCTCAGGGAGCAGCTGGGATTGCTCTCAGGGAGCGCTGGGTTTGCTCTCAGGGAGCAGCTGGGTTTGCTCAGGGAGCAGCTGGGTTTGCTCAGGGAGCAGCTGGGTTTGCTCTCAGGGAGCAGCTGGGTTTGCTCTCAGGAGCGCTGGGTTTGCTCAGGGAGCAGCTGGGTTTGCTCAGGGAGCAGCTGGTTTGCTCTCAGGGAGCAGCTGGGTTTGCTCTCAGGAGCAGCTGGGTTTGCTCTCAGGAGCGCTGGGTTTGCTCTCAGGGAGCAGCTGGGTTTGCTCTCAGGGAGCAGCTGGGTTTGCTCTCAAGGAGCTGGGTTTGCTCAGGGAGCAGCTGGGTTTGCTCAGGGAGCGCTGAGTTTGCTCAGGGAGCAGCTGGGTTTGCTCTCAGGGAGCTGGGTTTGCTCAGGGAGCAGCTGGGTTTGCTCTCAGGGAGCAGCTGGGTTTGCTCTCAGGGAGCAGCTGGGTTTGCTCTCAGGGAGCAGCTGGGATTGTTCTCAGGGAGCGCTGGGTTTGCTCAGGGAGCAGCTGGGTTTGCTCAGGGAGCAGCTGGGTTTGCTCTCAGGGAGCGCTGGGTTTGCTCTCAGGGAGCAGCTGGGTTTGCTCTCAGGGAGCGCTGGGTTTGCTCTCAGGGAGCAGCTGGGTTTGCTCAGGAGCAGCTGGGTTTGCTCAGGGAGCAGCTGGGTTTGCTCGTCTCAGGGAGCAGCTGGGTTTGCTCTCAGAGCTGGGTTTGCTCAGGGAGCAGCTGGGTTTGCTCTCAGGAGCAGCTGGGTTTGCTCTCAGGAGCGCTGGGTTTGGGTTCTCAGGGAGCAGCTGGGTTTGCTCTCAGGGAGCTGGGTTTGCTCAGGGAGCAGTTGGGTTTGCTCTCAGGGAGCTTGGTTTGCTCTCAGGGAGCTGGGTTTGCTCAGGGAGCAGGGGGTTGGGTTTGTTCCCAGGGCAGCTGGTTTGCTCTCATGGAGCGCTGGGTTTGCTCTCAGGGAGCAGCTGGGTTTGCTCTCAGGAGCGCTGGGTTTGCTCAGCTCAGGGAGCGCTGGGTTTGCTGTCAGGGAGCAGCTGGGTTTGCTCTCAAGGAGCTTGGTTTGCTCTCATGGAACTGGGTTTGCTCTCATGGAACTAGGTTTGCTCAGGGAGCAGCTGGGTTTGTTCCCAGGAGCGCTGGGTTTGCTCTCAGGGAGCGCTGGGTTTGCTGTCAGGGAGCAGCTGGGTTTGCTCTCAGGGAGCGCTGGGTTTGCTCTCAGGAGCGCTGGGTTTGCTGTCAGGGAGCAGCTGGGTTTGCTCTCAGGGAGCTGGGTTTCAGGGAGCGCTGGGTTTGCTCTCAGGGAGCGCTGGGTTTGCTCTCAGGGAGCGCTGGGTTTACTCTCCGGGAGCAGCTGGGTTTGCTCTTGCCTCTTAGGGAGTGCTGGGTTTGCTCTCAGGGAGCGCTGGGTTTTCTCTCAGTGAGCGCTGGGTTTGCTCTCAGGTAGCTGGGTTTGCTCAGGAAGCGCTAAGTTTGCTCAGGGAGCAGCTGGGTTTGCTCTCAGGGAGCGTTGGGTTTGCTCAGGGAGCAGCTGGGTTTGCTCTCGAGGAGCTGGGTTTGCTCAGGGAGCAGCTGGGTTTGCTCTCTGGGAGCAGCTGGGTTTGCTCTCAGAGAGGAGCTGGGTTTGCTCTCAGGGAGCAGCTGGGTTTGCTCTCAAGGAGCTGGGTTTGTTCTCAAAGAGCTGGGTTTGCTCAGGGAGCAGCTGCAATTGCTCTTAGGGAGCAGCTGGGATTGCTCTTAGGGAGCGCTGGGTTTGCTCTCAGGGAGCACTGGGTTTGCTCTCAAGGAGCTGGGTTTGCTCAGGGAGTAGCTGGGTTTGCTCTCAGGGAGTGCTGGGTTTGCTCAGGGAGCAGCTGGGATTGCTCGCAGGGAGCGCTGGGTTTGCTCTCAGAAAGCGCTGGGTTTGCTCTCAGAAAGCGCTGGGTTTGCTCTCAGAAAGCGCTGGGTTTGCTCTCAGGGAGCAGCTGGGTTTGCTCTCAAGGAACTGGGTTTGCTCAGGGAGCAGCTGGGTTTGTTCCCAGGGAGCGCTGAGATTGTTCTCATGGAGCGCTGGGTTTGCTCTCAGGGAGCGCTGGGTATGCTCAGGGAGCAGCTGGGTTTGTTCTCAGGGAGCGCTGGGATTGCTCTCATGGAGCGCTGGGTTTGCTCTCAAGGAGCTGGGTTTGCTCTCAGGGAGCAGCTGGGTTTGCTCTCAAGGAGCTGGGTTTGCTGTCAGGGAGCAGCTGGGATTGCTCTCAGGGAGCGCTGGGTTTGATCTCAAGGAGCTGGGTTTGCTCAGCTCAGGGAGCAGCTGGGTTTGCTCTCAAGGAGCGCTGGGTTTGCTCAAGGAGCAGCTGGGTTTGCTCAGGGAGCAGCTGGGTTTGCTCAGGGAGCAGCTGGGTTTGCTCAGGGAGCAGCTGGGTTTGCTCAGGGAGCAGCTGGGTTTGCTCTCAGGGAGCGCTGGGTTTGTTCTTAGGGAGCGCTGGGATTGTTCTCATGGAGCGCTGGGTTTGCTCTCAAGGAGCGCTGGGTTTGCTCAGGGAGCGCTGGGTTTGCTCAGCTGGGTTTGCTCAGGGAGCAGCTGGGATTGCTCTCAGGGAGCGCTGGGTTTGCTCAGGGAGCAGCTGGGTTTGCTCAGGGAGCAGCTGGGTTTGCTCAGGGAGCAGCTGGGTTTGCTCTCAGGGAGCAGCTGGGTTTGCTCTCAGGAGCGCTGGGTTTGCTCAGGGAGCAGCTGGGTTTGCTCTCAAGGAGCTGGGTTTGCTCAGGGAGCAGCTGGGATTGCTCTTAGGGAGCAGCTGGGATTGCTCTTAGGGAGCGCTGGGTTTGCTCTCAGGGAGCACTGGGTTTGCTCAGGGAGTAGCTGGGTTTGCTCAGGGAGCAGCTGGGTTTGCTCTCAAGGAGCTGGGTTTGCTCAGGGAGCAGCTGGGTTTGCTCTCAGGGAGCGCTGGGTTTGCTCAGGGAGCAGCTGGGTTTGCTCTCAGGGAGCGCTGGGTTTGCTCAGGGAGCAGCTGGGTTTGCTCTCAAGGAGCTGGGTTTGCTCTCAGGGAGCAGCTGGGTTTGCTCTCAAGGAGCTGGGTTTGCTCAGCTCAGGGAGCAGCTGGGATTGCTCTCAGGGAGCGCTGGGTTTGCTCAGGGAGCAGCTGGGTTTGCTCTCAGGGAGCAGCTGGGTTTGCTCAGGGAGCAGCTGGGTTTGCTCAGGGAGCAGCTGGGATTGCTCTCAGGGAGCGCTGGGTTTGCTCAGGGAGCAGCTGGGTTTGCTCTCAGGAGCGCTGGGTTTGCTCTCAGGGTAGGGAGCAGCTGGGTTTGCTCTCAGGAGCAGCTGGGTTTGCTCTCAGGGAGCAGCTGGGTTTGCTCTCAGGGAGCGCTGGGTTTGCTCAGGGAGCAGCTGGGTTTGCTCTCAAGGAGCTGGGTTTGCTCAGGGAGCAGCTGGTTTTGTTCTCAGGGAGCACTGAGATTGTTCTCATGAAGCGCTGGGTTTGCTCTCAGGGAGCAGCTGGGTTTGCTCTCATGGAGCTGGGTTTGCTCAGGGAGCAGCTGGGTTTGCTCTCAGGGAGCGCTGGGTTTGTTCTCAGGGAGCGCTGGGTTTGCTCAGGGAGCAGCTGGGTTTGCTCTCAGGGAGCGCTGGGTTTGCTCTCAGGGAGCGCTGGGTTTGCTCAGGGAGTAGCGTGGTTTGCTCAGGAAGCAGCTGGGTTTGCTATCAGGGAGCAGCTGGGTTTGTTCTCAGGGAGCAGCTGGGATTTCTCTCATGGAGCAGCTGGGATTGCTCTCATGGAGCGCTGGGTTTGCTCAGGGAGCAGCTGGGTTTGCTCTCAGGGAGCGCTGGGTTTGCTCTCAGGGAGCGCTGGGTTTGCTCTCAGGGAGCAGCTGGGTTTGCTCAGGGAGCAGCTGGGTTTGCTCTCAGGAGCTGGGTTTGCTCAGGGAGCAGCTGGGATTGCTCTCAGGGAGCGCTGGGTTTGCTCTCAGGGAGCGCTGGGTTTGCTCAGGGAGCACTGGGTTTGTTCAGGGAGTAGTTGGGTTTGCTCAGGGAGCAGCTGGGTTTGCTCTAAAGGAGCAGTTGGGTTTGCTCAGGGAGCAGCTGGGTTTGCTCTCAGAAAGCGCTGGGTTTGCTCTCAGGGAGCACTGGGTTTGCTCTCAGGGAGCGCTGGGTTTGCTCTCAGGGAGCGCTGGGTTTGCTCAGGGAGCAGCTGGGTTTGCTCTCAGGGAGCGCTGGGTTTGCTCTCAGGGAGCAGCTGGGTTCTCAGGGGCAGCTGGGATTGCTCTCAGGGAGCAGCTGGGTTTGCTCTCAGGGAGCAGCTGGGTTTGCTCTCAGGGAGCGCTGGGTTTGCTCTCAGGGAGCGCTGGGTTTGCTCTCAGGGGCGTGGGTTTGGAACGGTGGGCTCTCAGGAGCAAAGCTGGGTTTGCTCTCAGGGAGCGCTGGGTTTGCTCTCAGGAAGCAGCTGGGTTTGCTCAGGGACCAGCTGGGATTGCTCTTAGGGAGCAGCTGGGATTGCTCTCAGGGAGCGCTGGGTTTGCTTAGGGAGCAGCTGGGTTTGCTCTCAGGCAGTGCTGGGATTTCTCTCATGGAGCGCTGGGTTTGCTCTCATGGAGCGCTGGGTTTGCTCTCATGGAGCGCTGGGTTTGCTCTCAGGGAGCGCTGGGTTTGCTCTCAGGGAACGCTGGGTTTGCTCAGGGAGCAGCTGGGTTTGCTCAGGGAGCAGCTGGGATTGCTCTCAGGGAGCGCTGGGTTTGCTCTCAGGGAGCAGCTGGGTTTGCTCTCAGGGAGCAGCTGGGTTTGCTCTCAGGGAGCAGCTGGGATTTCTCTCATGGAGCAGCTGGGTTTGCTCAGGGAGCAGCTGGGTTTGTGCTCAGGGAGCGCTGGGATTGCTCTCATGGAGCTCCTGGTTTGCTCTCATGGAGCGGTGGGTTTGCTCTCAGGGAGCGCTGGGTTTGCACTCAGGGAGGAGCTGGGTTAACTCATGGAGCAGCTGGGTTTGCTAAGGGAGCAGCTGGGTTTGCTCAGGGAGCAGCTGGGATTGCTCTCAGGGAGCAATGGGTTTGCTCTCAGGGAGCGCTGGGTTTGCTCAGGGAGCACTGGGTTTGCTCTCAAGGAGCTGGGTTTGCTCAGGGAGCAGCTGGGTTTGCTCTCAGAAAGAGCTGGGATTGCTCTCATGGAGCACTGGGTTTGCTCTCAAGGAGGCTAGGTTTACTCAGGGAGCAGCTGGGTTTGCTCAGGCTCTCAGGGAGCAGCTGGGATTGCTCTCAGGGAGCAGCTGGGATTGCTCTCGGGGAGCAGCTGGGATTGCTCTCAGGGAGCGCTGGGTTTGCTCTCAGGGAGCGCTGGGTTTGCTCAGGGAGCAGCTGGGTTTGCTCAGGGAGCAGCTGGGATTGCTCTCAGGGAGCAGCTGGGATTGCTCTCAGGGAGCGCTGAGTTTGCTCTCAGGGAGCGATGGGTTTGCTCAAGGAGCAGCTGGGTTTGCTCAGGGAGCAGCCGGATTTGCTCAGGAAGCAGCTGGGTTTGCTCAGGGAGTAGCTGGGTTTGCTCAGGAAGCAGCTGGGTTTGCTCAGGGAGTAGCTGGGTTTTCTCAGGGAGCAGCTGGGTGTTCTCAGGGAGCAGCTAGGTTTGCTCAGGGAGTAGCTGGGTTTTCTCAGGGAGCAGCTAGGTTTGCTCTCAGGGTGTGTGCGCACTACTTTACCGTGTGTGAGCACGCTTTTTAAGCTGCGCGCACGACCTTACAATGTGCACGCATGCTTTTTAATTTGCCCGCACGACCTTACGATGTGCACGTATGCTTTTTTAGCTATGCGCACGACCTTACGGTGTGCGCGCAAGCTTTTTAAGCTGTGCACATGACCTTACGGTATGCAAGCATGCTTTTTAAGTTGCGCGCACGACTTTACGGTGTGTGCGCACGATTTTTAAGCTGCGTGCACGACCTTACGGTGTGCGCGCACGACCGTACGGTGTGCGCGCACGCTTTTTAAGCTGAGCGCACGACTGTACGGTGTACGCGCACGCTTTATAAGCTGCGCGCACGACCGTACGGTGTGCGCGTATGCTTTTTAAGCTGTGCGCATGACCTGACGGTGTGGGTGCACGCTTTTCAAGCTGCTCGCACGTTACGGTGCGCGCGTGTTTTTCAAGCTGCGCGCACGACTTTACGGTGTACGCACACGCTTTTCAAGCTGCGTGAACGACCTTATGATGCGTGTGCACGCTTTTTTAGCTGCGCGCACGACCTTACGGTGCGCACGCACGCTTTTAAAGCTGCGCGCACGAACTTACGGTGCGCGCACGATATTACCATAAGCCCGCATGCTTATTAAGCTGCGCGCACGACTTTACGATACGTGCGCACGCTTTTTAAGCTGCGTGCATAAGCTTATGGTGTGCGCGCGTGCTTTTTAAGCTGCGCACGACCTTACAGTGTGCGCGCACGCTTTTCTAGCTGTGCGCACGACTTAACGGTGGGCACGCACGCTTAAGAAGCTGCGCGCACGACCTTACGGTAAGCGCGCACGATCTTACAGTAAGTTCGTATGCTTATTAAGCTGCACGCACGACCTTTTGATGCGCGCACACTTTTCAAGCTGCGCACATAAACTTACGGTGCGCGCGTGCTTTTTAAGCCGCGCGGACGACCTTACGGTGTGCGCGCGTGCTTTTAAAGCTGCGCGCACGACTTTACGGTGTGCGCGCATGCTTTTAAGCTGTGCGCACGACCTTACGGTGTGCGCGTACATTTTTTAAGCTGTGCGCATGACCTTACCGTGTGCGCGCGCGCTTTTTAAGCTGCACACACGACCTTACGGTGTGCGCGTATGCTTTTTAAGCTGTACGCATGACCTTACGTTGTGCCTGCACGCTTTTCAAGCTGCTCCCACCTTACGGTGCGCGCATGTTTTTCAAGCTGCGCGCACGACCTTATGGTGTGGCGCACGCTTTTCAAGCTGTGCGCACGAACTTACGATGCGCACGCACGCTTTTAAAGCTGCGCGCACGACCTTACGGTGTGGCGCACGCTTTTCAAGCTGCGCGCACGAACTTACAGTGCGCACGCACGCTTTTAAAGCTGCGCGCACGACCTTACGGTGTGCGCACGCTTTATAAGCTGCGCGCACGACCTTTAGGTGTGCGAGTATGCTTTTTTAAAAGCGCACGACCTTACGATGTGCGCGCACACTTTTTAAGCTGCGCGCATAACCTTACCGTGCGCGCGCTCATTTTAAGCTGTGTGAACGACTCTCACGTTTGCGCACATGACCTTAAGATGTGCGCGCACGACCTTACAGTGTGCTTGCTTTTAAGCGCGCACGACCTTATGGTGTGCGTACATGCTTTTTAAGCTGCGCGCATGACCATACGGTGTGCGTGCATACTTTTCAAGCTGCGCGCACGACCTTACAGTGTGCGCGCACGACCGTACGGTGTGCGCGCACGCTTTTTAAGCTGCCTGCACGACCGTACGGTCGCGCGCACGCTTTTAAGCTGCGCGCACGATATTACAGTTTGCGCGCATGACCTTAAAGTGTTCGCGCATGCTTATTAAGCTGGCGCACGACCTCACGGTGTGCGCGCACGCTTTTGAAGCTGCGCGCGTTACCTTTCGGTATGGGCACGTGATTTTAAAGCTGGGGCACGACATTACGGTGTGCGCGCATGCTTTATAAGCTGCGCGCACGACCTAACGGTGTGCGCTCATGCTTTTTAAGCTGCGCGCACGACCTTACGGTGTGTGAGCATGCTTTTAAGCTGCGCGCACGACCTTACGTTGTGCACGCATGCTTTTTAAGCTGCGCGCACGACCTTACGTTGTGCACGCATGCTTTTTAAGCTGCGCGCACGACCGTACGGTGTGTACGCACACTTTTTAAGCTGCGCACACGACAGTACGGTGTGCGCGCACGCTTTTTAAGCTGCGCGCACGACAGTACGGTGTGCGCGCACGCTTTTTAAGCTGCGCGCACGACCATACGGTCGTGCGCACACGCTTATTAAGCCGCGCGCACGATATTACGGTGTAAGCGCATGCTTATTAAGCTGGGCGCACGACCTCATGGTGTGCGCGCACGCTTTTCAAGCTGCGCGCACGAATTTACGATGCGCGCGCATGCTTTTAGCTGCGCGCGCGACTTTACGGTGTGCCCGCACGCTTTTTAAGCAGCGCGCATGACCTTACGGTGTGTGCGCACGCTTTTTAAGCTGCGTGCATGACCTTACGGTGTGCGCAAATGCTTTTAAAGCTGAGCGCATGACCTTACGGTGTGCGCGCATGCTTTTAAAGCTGAGCGCACGACCTTATGGTGCGCGCGCATGCTTTTAAAGCTGCGCGCACGACCTTACGATGCAGGTCATTTTCAATTTGCCCGGTTTATAACTTTTGATTTCCAATACTTCTCTTCCAAATTTTTACGGCACGCGTGCGCAATAATTGCTTGTGTAACAAGTTGATAACGCGTGCAATGCTCAATAACACGTCCATCTTTGACAGCCATTTTCTTCATGTTCCGCGCTTTTTCACGGTATTTGATCGATCTGAAAGGATTGACAAGAGTTTCAAGGGGGTGTGGGTGAAAGTTTGATGTAGAGAAGTGTCGGTAATCAAAAGTTATAGACATGGCAAACTGCCCAAATTTGCGAAAACAGAACAAATTGCACGTGACAGCTTTGATGTATTTGATGCAATGTCTCAGAAGTTTTTGGCACCATCTTGCAGGGGAAGGCTCAATATATATATACGATGCAGACGTAAGATGCAGACGTAAGATGCAGACGTAAGATCCAATATACCGAAATTTTTATCACCAGCTGGTCACAAACGTTTCCAGTCAGAACATTGAAAAGAATATTTAAAGACTCCTGACTCAAATTTGGGGAAAATTCGGTCTCACTGGCCATGGCTGGGTGCGATGTACCAGGTTATGTGAGCACATTCTTTTGAACAATTAACGTTGTCAGGCCGCATATCTGATATCTATATTGTTTCGTTTACAACTTTCAAGATATTATTAAATGCCCAATGTATCAAAATTCCTATCGTATCAAAATTCCGATCATGAAACAAAAATTTCCGTTTGAACATCGATTCATGGAGGATAAGTGTTTAACATAACCCAGCTCTATTTACTCCATTTGATTATGCTTGCTGCAGGACTCTGTGTGCCCGGCTCTGTCTACTCCATTTGATTTTTCTTGTTGCAGGTGGCTCTGTGTGCCTGGCTTTATCTAGTATCTACCCCATTTGATTATGCTTGCTGCAGGACTCTGTGTGCCCGGCTCTATCTACCTCATTTGATTATGCTTGCTGCAGGAGACTCCGTGTGCCCGGCTTTATCTACTCCATTTGATTATGCTTGCTGCAGGAGACTCTGTGTGCCCGGCTCTATCTAATCCATTTGATTATGCTTGCTGCAGGTGACTCTGGCCTGTGGGCCCGGCTCTGTCTACTCCATTTGATTATACTTGTTGCAGGAGACTCTGTGTGCCCCTAACCGGCTCTATCTACTCCATTTGATAGTGCTTGCTGCAGGTGACTCTGGCCTGTGGGCCCGGCTCTATCTGCCCCATTTGATAATGCTTGCTGCTTGTGACTCTTTGGGCCCGGCTCTATCTACTCCATTTGATTTAGCTAATTGCTTGTGAATCTGTGAGCACCGGCTCCTTGTACCCCTTTTGATTATGCTTGCTGCTCGTGAGCACCGGCTCTTTTTACTGCATAATGACATATCGTGCAGCCGCGATGCAATTCATGTTATGTAAACCATCCACGCTGAATCCAATGCGCGGGATATTTTCAGCGCGCGCGATAATTAGTTACGACGCGCATCGACTATTACCATTATGGTGGAGCCTTATTTTGCCTCTTCTCTGAAGAGGCGCGCTTGCGCGCGCAAAATAAGGCTCCGTAACATGGAGTAATATACATTGTAAACTGGTGACCTAAACAGGTGACCTAACGTAGTTCCCTGCTGCCCTAACGGAGTTCCCCGGTGCCCCAACGGAGTGCCCCAGTGCCCTGACGTAGTGCCCTGACGTAGTGCCCCAGTGCCCTGACGTAGTGCCCCAGTGCCCTGACGTAGTGCCCCAGTGCCCTGACGTAGTGCCAAGTGCCCTGAAGTAGTGCCCCAGTGCCCTGATGTAGTGCCCCAGTGCCCTGATGTAGTGCCCTTGAGTGCCCTGACGTACGCTTAGTGCCCTTGAGTGCCCTGACTTAGTGCCCTTGAGTGCCCTAACGTAGTGCCCTAAGTGCCCTCACGTAGTGCCCTGTGCCCTGAGTGCCCTAAAACGTGACAAGGTTGTCTCTCAAACTTTCACCCACATCCCCTTGAAACTCTGGTCAATCCTTTCTGGTCGATCAAATACCATGAAAAAGCGCGGAACATGAAGAAAATGGCTGTCAAAGATGGACGGGTTATTGAGCATTGCACGCGTTGTCAACTTGTTACACAAGCAATTATTGCGCGTACGCGTGCCATTTTTCAAGTACCTGTCCATCTTTGATGGCCTATAGGACCAATTTCCGCGCTTTTCCGCGGCATTTGATCGATTGGACGTGGTTGGCAAAAGGCTAAAGTGTAAGGGGGTGAAAATTTTGGGAGGAGAAGTGTTGGAAATCAAAAGTTATAGACATGGCAAATTGACCAACTTCGGTGACCTAAAAATCATGTCAAATGTTGTCATTTTGGAAAATGAAGAACACTGTGAAAATCTACAGCCTTAACCCAACTAGAATAACCGCACTTCAAGGGTATCAACTGATATTAACACAGTGTGGGGTGTCACTGAACAGGAGGCACTTTCCAAATTGACGCGCATCGCAAAATCTGCCTAGTGCCGCGCATCGCGAAACTGGCCTATTGTGCAGCACCCTGGCAACAGGAGTGCACTATACCTACATAGATATATATATTAATGATTTGCCTGATGGTATAAAAGGTGTCTCCAAAATATTTGCTGATGATTTAAAAATTGTTGCCAATGCTGATAACTTAAAGGTAACCAGTGCTGATTAAATTAGTTCAAAGATCTGAAGAGCCTGATTGTCCTCCCACAGATACTGAGGAAAATGGGGTTTTAACTGATGACCCTGATAGTAGAGATTGGGTAGTTGTTGGGAATGAAAGAAAAAGAGACAGGAGCATAAAAACTTACTCTAGGAAAACAGCTAGCAGTGGTGGGGATAAATCTCTCTTAATCTCAAGCCCTGATGCAAAAATCCCTAGGAATTCTGAACCACAAGACTATGTTTCAACACCTGTTAGTTCACAGTCAAAAGTATGTCAGATTTTTAATGATTGTGTATGTGGAAAACCAATTGGTACTAAAGCATATGTCAGTTGTTCCAAGTGCAACAATTGTTTTCATGTAAACTGTGTAAACCTCAATGGCTTGGAAGATGAGCATGTCAAACTCTTGAAGAATTGGTGGTGCTTCAGCTGCCTCCACTTCAAATACAACTCTGACAAAGACAACCAATCTCACAAAGCTATAAGGAGAATAGTACGTGAAGAGCTGAAATCAGTGAAAGATGAGATTGTTACTGTGAGAGAAGATGTTGTATATGCAACCAAATCTGTCCAATCTGGTGTTAAGGATGATGTGAAGTCATATGCTGAAGTTATCAAATGTAATCAAAAGGAGGTTCTTGAGGCATCAAGGACCACAGTCCTTGTTAAAGATGTATGTAAGTCTTTAAGTGTCGAGAAGCTTGAAAGAGAGAAGAAGCTAAAGAATGTCATTGTATCAAAAGTTCCAGAGGCACCAGGAGGTCTGGTGGGGGAACAAAGAACAAAGCATGACATTGATTACCTTTGCTCAGATAAAATTGGGATGGATCCTCAAGAGATAATCACTTGTTACAGAGCTGGACAGGTTAAGAAAGATGAAAGTGGTGGGATCTTACCTCGTCCCCTTGTTGTTGTTTTCAAGTCTGTGGAAACTGCTACCTATTGGCATAATGGTGGAAAAGGCTATAGATGTGGCATTGATAACTGGGTAAATGAAGATTTATGCCGAGCCGATAGGGAGGCTAAGTTTTTTGTGAGGGAGGAGCGAAGGAAAAGGCTGAGGATGAGACAGGAACAGATGAAGCAAGTGGAAAAACAGAAACTTGCAGTACAGAGCCAATAAGAAAACAACTCAGGATTTTTTACACAAATGCAAATGGCCTTTATAGCAAACTCTCACAACTGCGCTTGATCATAGAGATGAATGCCATTGATATTGTCTGTGTGACAGAATCACACTTCAATGACAATCTTGAATTGGCTGAATTCACCATTCCAGGATTTAATACCTTTACAAGCAATAGAAATTTCAAGCTTGATCGGACAAAATCTAGAAGTGAAATTAGTGATGGTGGTGGATCAGTTATTTATATCCATGAAAGTATACCAGTCCTTGAGGGAAGCCATGATAGCAGCCTTGACTCAACTTCAGTTACTATCAAAACAGACATTGGAGAAATTTTGTTGGGTTGTCTATACAGGTCTGCATCACTAAATGAAAGTCAAAACATGGATTTCCTGAACTATTTTTCATCTAAAGTATCACTTTCTACTGATGATAACAGAGAAAAACTGATAATTGGAGATCTAAATTGTCCCGATATTTCTTGGCTGTCTGGCAATGTTGCAGGACCAGCTAATACAACCAATAAGTCATTGTTGCTGCAACAAAGCATAATGGACACTGTTCATAACTCTGGTTTTTCATGGCTCATAACTGATGAAGTGACTCGACGAAGAAAAGTTGGAAATTCTATTCAAGAAAGTACAATTGATCAAGTGCTATGTTCTGATAATTCTTTAGTGAGCGAGTTTAAAATTGGGTCACCCTTAGGTAAAAGTGACCATGTATCTTTCATAATAGATCTAAACTTATTTACACCAGAGCAAGGACATTGTTATGATGTTGATGATGTTAAGAGGTGTTGGTCAAAAATAAGTGAGGATGAACTTCTTAATGAATCTTATAAGATAAATTGGGACTTCAGTAAGGATACCAAAATCATGGAAGTAGAGGAGATGTGGGAAGAAATCCATGGCAAGCTTTCATCAATTTCTAATCTTGTCCCTCATGCTAAGCCTGTTCAATCAGGTAAGATTGATAACTACAACATGCCATGGGTTAATTCCTCTCTTCGACGTGCCATGAGAGCAAAAAATAAAGCATGGTGTGACTTTGATGAAATTGGAAACCTGGAGAAATTAAATTTAGCTTTGTATAAGCAGGGAATTTTTGAAGAATTAGAGATTAAAGCTAAGATCCAGTATGAAAAGAAAATAACTGCTAATTTGAAACATAACTCTAAAGCCTTTTATGCATATCTCCGAAATAGACGCAAAATTAAATCAATTGTCACAACTTTGAGGAAGGATGATAAGTCTGGTTCTTTAACTTCAAATGATTATGAGACAGCTGAATGCTTTGCTGATGCTTTTTCTTCTGTTTTCATTGAAGAGCCACTTGGACCTCTTCCTCCTGGTTGTTACAAGTCTGTTTGTAGTGAATCTAAACTTGATATAAATATAACAGAAAGAGATGTTTTTAATGAACTAAATCAACTTAATATTTATAAAAGTTTTGGCCCTGACAATGTCCACCCTAAGCTGCTCCACTCTTTAGCTAATAATAGTGACTTTGTCAGATCTATCACATTGCTATATGCAAAGTGTATTGAAACATGTGCAATGCCTAGTATCTGGAAAACAGCAAATGTTGTAGCTTTACATAAGAAAGACTCAAAGCTTGATCCTCTTAACTATAGACCTGTTTCCTTAACCTGTATTTTGTGTAAGATTTATGAGAAGTTTTTGAGAGAACACATACTCAGTATTGTCGAGAAGAATATTTCCAATGGTCAACATGGTTTCATTGAAGGGAAATCATGCCTTTCAAATTTACTTGAAACTTTTGATACTGTTTTAGATATGCTTGACTCAGGTTACCCTGTAGACTTATTCTTCCTTGATTTTCTTAAAGCTTTTGACTCTGTGCCTCACTATAGACTTTTTAACTAAACTTGAGGGTTATGGAATAAAAGGGTCTTTGTTAGAAATTTTACGGGATTTCTTATCTGGTAGAACAATGACAACAAGTGTCAGAGGTTGCTACTCTAAGAGCAGAGCTATTCTTAGTGGTGTCCCTCAGGGCTCAGTTTTGGGACCCTTACTTTTTATCCTGTTCATTAATGATCTACCAGAGGAAATTAAGAACAAGAGTATGTTATTTGCTGATGATTTAAAACTAATTGCAAATGCTGGAAATAAGATTCAGATTAATGAAGATCTTCATAAGCTAGAGCAGTGGGAACAATTGTGGCTTCTAAAGTTTAATACTGAGAAATGCAAAGTTATGCATCTACCCTATAACAATAATCCTAATAATCAATACTTTCTAAATGGTGTGTTATTAGATAATGTTAAAATTGAAAAAGACTTAGGCTTGTTTGTGAGTGAAAATTTAGGCTGGGATGACAATATTAGATCTTGTATTAAATTAAGTAATAAATGTATTGGTTGGGTATCTAGGAACATGATTGACAGAGATCACAGGTTGTTGTCTCGTGTTTATAAATCAATAATCCGTCCTAGACTTGAATACTGTGTCCAGTTGTGGAACCCGGTTGCTTGCCATGGGAACTGGTCGACAATCTTGGAGTTGGAGTCTATTCAGAGGAGGTTCACCCGTCTTGCCAATGATGTTGGCCTCCTTCCCTACAGCAAGCGACTGGAAATAATGCAACTTACTACTCTTGGGGAGAGGCGTATACGTGGAGACCTCATAGAAACCTTTAAGATTGTTACAGGCAAAGTTGGTTATGGTAAGAATGTGTTCAATTTGAGCAGATCTGGTAGCAAGATTGTAAGTAAAGTGAATGTTCAAGTAGACAGTGATATCCTAAAGTTGAGACAATCATTTCTTCCTGATAGAATTAAAAGGTATTGGAACATTTTACCTTCTTATGTTAAGTCATCAGACAATGTTTCATCTTTTAAAGCGAACCTAGAGAAGTTTAAGAGAGAATCTTCTCATTTAGAAAATCATTTTTGGGAAGTATCTAATATTATAATTGATAAAATTGAAGGGAATGCCAGTTATCTGATACGCAAGGAAAAATTTAACAAGTATCTTATGGAAAACCCCTTTGTTGCTAAAAGGAAAGGTTTTAATACTTTTTCTCATAATGGTTAATTAATATTATTATGTCTCCTGTGTTTTTTATTTATTTTTAGTTTTTAACCATAATTTTGTTTTCAGAATCTTAAATTATTCAAATTTGTATGTATATTTTTGGTGAAACTTAACTTTTAATTCATAACAAACTCATGTTTGTCAGGGCACTATATCATAGTGCAACTTATTGTATTATTTAAACTGAATATTGAGAGTACCTTGTAGAGGTACATGACGTGAAGAAGGATGATGAAGAGCAAGTTTGTTCTATTTGTGTTGTATTCATTACAAAACTATTATCTTATCTTATCTTATCTTTAGAATGTTGGGAGGAAACCTGGCTTCTGAAATTCAATGTTGATAAATGTAAAGTGATGCACATCACTGTGAATGATAACCCAAAAAATGAATATGTTTTAGATGGTAAGATTTTGCAAGAAACTCTAACTGAAAAGGATCTGGGTGTTTTAATGAATAATAACTTGCAGTGGGACAGTAATATTGATAAATGTATTAAGGAAGCTAATAGAACCATTGCATGGGTTGGAAGGAATGTTATCTCAAAAGAAAGTGATATAATGTTAAGAATATATAAGGCAATAATTAGACCAAAGCTTGAGTACTGTGTGCAGCTTTGGTGTCCAACTGCTCACTATGGGAATTGGACTACCATCCTTGAATTAGAAGGTGTTCAGCGTCGCTTCACAAGGCTTATAAATGGCATTGGTACACTTCCCTATAGTGAACGGTTGGACAGACTTGGTTTGACAACTTTGGCTGAAAGAAGAATAAGAGGTGACCTCATAGAAACATTTAAAATGGTTAATAAGCAAGTTGAATATGGTAAAGGTTTGTTTAAACTTGGTAGAAGTAGAAGGAATCTGTTAACTCATAAGACAGCTAATGTTAATTTGTCAAAGGATATAAGCAGATTGTCTGACAATTTTATTTCTGAAAGAGTCCGGCAATTTTGGAATGATTTACCTAAATTAGTGAGAGATGTTTCCACTGTTGATAATTTCAAAGCTAGTCTGGAGTGTTATAAAAATGATGCAAAGTGTCTTAGCCCTAGCAACTTTTGGTATGTATCTACACAAGTTCTAGAAAAAATAGAAGGGAACAGTTATTTGTCAAATAAGATGAAGTTTAACCAGTATTTGAGGAAAAATCCTTTTGTGGCCAAGAAGAAGGGCATCAACATCAACTCTTCATAGTTGTTTGTCCATAAGTTACATAACTTTTTATCATGTTTTTCAGGCTTGATTTTGACAGCTTTAAGTTATTGGACGCCTGTGTTAAAGGGTGTGTTTTTATTGAAAGCCATTTTATGTTTACTAGTGAATTGATGTGAGATGGTTCAATACCATTATGTTTTTATTATTATTATTATATTATAGATATATAATTGAATTAATATAAGAAATCATTCTTCAAGACATCAATCTACAAGACTTTTCTCCAACTCTGTACTTGAACACCAAAATGATCCCTTGAGGTAATGAAATGTGGAGAGCAGTAGGATCTAAGTGAGTCACACCACGATGAGTGGTGTGCAGGCATCTTCAGTCCAATACCTACCTTTCTAGCTTTAGGGGTGTTTAAATATGTAATTTATTACAATTACTAGAAAGGCCCGTTGGGCCAGCTAGATAATACAGGACCAAATAATAAGCTCTCAAAAAGTTTATGAAGGAGCAAAATTGACCATTATTCTTTGGTTACTTTTAGTAATGCTGGATCGTACATGTTTTGATCATTATAATTTGCTCTTGTATGATGAATTTAAATCTGAAAATTAAAACCGAGTATCGTACTCATACTGATCGTTGAATCAAAGCATTGATTTAACTTTAAGCCAAGAGCAGTATTCCAAAAGCGCAATGTGCTATGCCCAAATTCGATTCAATTTGATTTTGATCCTGTTCAATCTTAAACAGCTGCAAATTCACATCCTTCCGTTACCATCAACTCAGCATTGATTTAAATCAACCGACGTCTGTCATAGATTTATGAAGAGATGCTAACGGAAATAGCCTCCACGATGCAAGCCATACCCGTTCTCTATTTCCAGATCTTGAATTTCAAATGAAAAGCAGGAAACAAATCGTTCTTTCAAACGCTAAAACACAGCAATCAACAACGTATCAGAAAGCACTCCCATAGAATTGATCATAATCTGCACGTGCAGAATATCTGTATCCATAGCAACGGTGCGACTTAGCCCAGCTTAGCCTTCGTTTCTCTTGATATCATCTTGGCAAGCTCAAATTTAATTGTATACGGCGGCACAAACATTATTCACGTGTGACTTTACTTTATATATAAGATTTCTTTACTGGTTGGCCTTGATCAGTCTTAATGATTGACTAAGTGCTGTCTCTCAGCACAACCCAGCTGTAAAAATGGTGTTCAATTCAATTCAATTCATTTTATGCAAAACTTTTCATTTGAGGCATAGTTATGCTGATCTCAAGAATAATTCACCATGGAGTCAAGAGATTCCTCTCCTCTTCTAGTAGTGAAGTTCTTCTGACTTATCCTGAAGCAAATCCTGGCATAGCACTTCTTGGACTCAATAGACCTCCAGTCAATGCTGTCAGTTTATCACTGGGTGCTGCTCTCCGAGAATCATTAGGAGAGATAAAAGAAAATAAAAGTTTGCAAGGAGTCATTCTTTATAGTACATCTCCAAAAATATTTTGTGCTGGTGCAGATCTGAAAGAGAGACTCTTCATCAAAGAAGAGGATGTCCCAGGTATGTAATCTTTGTTAAATTATGCTTGCAAATAAATTGGTTAGATAAATGATTAATAAGTATCCATATTTCAATCATAAAGAAAAATTCTTCTAGACATTATAATTCAGTAATGTTTAGTTATGCACGATCTCCATTCTCTATTGAGTCCCTCATGTCATTGTTCACATGTAAGCATTTGTTAGATAACAGTTAACACCTTATTTGTTTGCAGATATTGTGTGGCTGAGGGAATTTTCTTTTATTTATATTATTTTGAACTTGAGTTAATTTGATTTGACCTGGGATTGTCATTAAGATGCAGCGTGACCTTGGCAAGTTACTAATTTGCAGCTTTATGTTTGTAAATATGTTTTAACCTTATTTTGATTTTAAGTATGCACTGTTTTAAGAGTGTAATTTTAAATTTTTTGACACTGAAATTTCCAGAAATCAAATTTTGGTGGATATGAATACAATATATTATGAGTATATCCTTAGCAAGTAGCCTTTTCAACAATCTTTGTGATTGGTTAAGTGCTTAAAAGTGCTTCCCCTCAGCACAACCAAGAAGCTTTTTTAAATATAATAGAATGGGAAAATATATACTGTACTGTAATTGTGCAATGTAAAAATTATTTTCAAAATCAAATTCATTTCAGATATGGTGAGGAGATTCCGTCTCATGATCCAAGATCTTTATGAACTCCCTATGCCAGTCATTTGTGCAATAGATGGAGTAGCTATGGGTGGTGGCCTTGAGTTAGCACTTGGGACTGATATAAGGGTGTGTAGCTCAACAGCAAAAATGGCTCTGTCTGAAACAAAACTAGCTATCATACCTGGAGGTGGAGGCACTCAAAGGCTTCCTCGAGTGGTTGGTGTGTCCAGGGCCAAGGAGCTAATTTTCACTGGAAGAGATGTGTATGGTAAGGAAGCTGAACAAATTGGTCTTGTGAACTATTGTGTGGAGCAAAATTCTGAGGGCAATGCAGCTTTCATGAAAGCCATGGAAATGGCCAGTTTATTACAAGATAGGGGCCCTGTTGCTTTGAGAATGGCAAAGAAGGCAATAACTGATGGATTTGAAGCTGGTCCTATGAGAGCTGGCTTGGATGTTGAACATGAGTGTTACCTAGGAGTCATACCTACACAGGACAGAATTGAGGCTCTTATGGCCTTCAGAGAAAAAAGAAAACCTAATTTTAAGGGCAAATGAGCTATGTTCTTTATGTAGGTTTGTAATAGATATTATGTATAATCAACGAATTTTTGATCAGTAATTCAATAAGAAATTTCAGATCCATGTTGGTTTTATACTGTTATAATTCATGATATAGAGTTATGATACCTACCTTAGGAGGTGTATTTATGTGGAGTATGAGTTTGGTGTTTACAAATTTGGTAGTGTGCAATTTTGGGATCTTTCTCAAGTCATTTCTCTAGTTAACATATTATGATAATGAAGTCACTTGGAACTGTCAGGGTGTGTGAAAAATCCCCAAATTACAACCTCCATAAATACACCTCCTAAGGTACTTAGTTTTATCAAACCAAAGTGACATTTCATACCTACTTAGCTTAATATATAAAATCAGTCAATCCTATTGTCGTAGGATACTGTCACAGTGCCTTTATTGGAATCCAATCAACGAAAACCGAGTACAAAACAATCACTGGGCCTTGATTGGAATCCAATCAACGAACATCTAGTAGAATTTAGTCACAACTCTTAGATTGGAATCCAATCATCGAACACCGAGTAGAATACAGCCACTGTGTCTTGATTGGAATCCGATCAATGAACACCGATGATTGCAGTTCACGTGAATTCACGTGAACCCAAGTGCACTGAGAACACGTGAACCACGCGGACTGAGTTAATGTGAATTCACGTGGACTGAGTTCACTCGAATTTACGTGAACCATGCGAATACATTATACACGTTGACTGGGTTTTTGCTAATTAAAGTGAATAGTATACACGTGAACTGAGTTCACGTGAATCCACACGTGGACTGAGTTCACATGGATTGAAGTGAATTCGCATGGACTGAGTTCACCTAAATCCACGCGGACTTGTCAGACCATCATTTCAGTGACCGGACGCGAAGAGGTCAGACGTCTGACAAACGCGGACTGAGTTCATGCGAATTCACGTAAATCCACGTTGACTGAGTTCTCGTGAATTAAAGGGAATCCACGTGAACTGAGTTCACGTGAATTTAATTGGGAATCCACGTGAACTGAGTTCACGTGAATCCACGTGGACTTAGTTCTTATGAATTAAAATGAATTTGCGTTAACTGAGAGTGAGTTCACGTGATTCCACGTGGTCCGAGTTCACCTGAATTAAAGTGAATTCGCGTTTACTGAATTCACGTAAATCCACGTTGCCTGAGTTCACGTGATTTAAAGTGAACTGAGTTCACGTGAACCAACGTGGACTGGGTCACGAGAATTCACGTGAAATATGAATCCAAGCGGACTGAGTTCACGTGAATTCAATCGAATTCGTGTGAACTAACTCAAACTGAACAGGAACTGAGTTCACGTGAACCAACGTGAAATGAGTTCACGTGAATCCAATTGGACTGAGTTCTCGTGATTTCACGTGGACTGAGTTCACCTGAATTCATGTGGAGTTTGGACTGAGTTCATCAAGCCAAGGTTTACGGCGGACATCAGTTCGCCGCGAATTCACGAGAACTTATAGTAGTCGTTCACATGGAATTAGTCCAGGTTGACTGGAAAATTCATGACGAACTTGAACACTGAATTCGCGTGTATTCGTGGCGAACTCAGGTGAATTCGCCGAAGTCCGTGGCGAATTATGGCGGAGTTCGCCATTTTTTAGCGAACTTCACCGTGAATTCATCTGAATTCTCCTCAATTCGCCGCGATTCCAGGTGAACGTGCTAAAATCAAGGATTATACTTTATTTGATAGAATGAGGATAAATATATTGTGGTTTAATATGCAGAGAAAACACCAATTTACACTTACAGCGAATAAAATTAGTTTCTAATTTTACAATTTGAATTACATCACCATTATTCTTAAAGTTAAAGTATTATAGTGGAGAATAAAAATGGCCACTTTAATACTACAAAATTAAAAATTCTATGAAAAAAACTCAAAATATGAAAACTGATAAAAGTTAAATCCAGATGAACTTCAAGAACCATATTCGAAACGAAATTTGTCGTTTTCTAGGCGGAGGGGGGGGGGCTTTAGTTACAGTTTAAGTTATAATACTCTGATTTCACAAATGGATCTAATTTCAAATGCATTATAGACCAGCAAAACCAGTGAAGGCCTCTATGTTTGCAGAGTGTCTTCAGCAAACGTAGCTGTTAGAATTGCAGTGCCCTCAATTTTCAAACATGTATAAGCGCTTGAACATGAGTGCAATTGAAGAAAAAAGCATTGTGAATATTTTGTTTCACATCAAAGCCTTTTTCATGTTTTCAGTTTAAAAGATTTGATTGTCACTAATCTTACGTTATATCAATATCCATGGTAACGCTATCACATCACGTTTCCATTGTAACACTGTCGCATCACGTATCCATGGTAATGTTGTGTCACATCACTTATTCATAGAAAAGTTGTGTCACATCACGTATCCATTGTAACGCTATCACATCACGTATCCATGGTAACACTGTCCACGTCATATCACGTATCCATGGTAAATCTGTCCACGTCACTACGTGTCACTTCACGTATCCATGGTAACGCGGTGTCAAATCGTGTATCCTCTGTACACGTCATATTAAGTATCCATGGCAACGCTGTCATATTACGTTTACATGGTAACTTTGTACACGTCATAATATCACGTATCCATGGTAACGCTGTACACCTTGTGGTTGTTACAGTCACTAATGTACAGGTTATCTTCAGTATCCACTGCTATTGAGTTGGGTGTAATCTGGTCCCCTTGTGCTGTGTATACACCGAACTGCATCAACCCAGCGCCCTTCAGGTTCACTACCTGCAACGATATATTCTCTGAATCTCAATGTCAAACAAAGTTTGTATGCTACCTTCAGAATATTGGATCGAGTCAAATGTCGATTTTTTCATGATTAGAAATTAGAACCTTGATAATATAACCTTGATTTTAGACCAAACATTTCATGTTGTCGCCAAAAATCATAATGAGACAGCAAGTGAAGGGACAGATAGTAACAGTGATTGTAACTGTAAAAAGTCAACAAGTTTCAGGACCATGATGATTTAGTACCTGAATGAAAGTGTATCCCCAATCCACGACAAACAACTTGCCCCTGTTGATGGCGATGCTCCTGGGAGCTTGTAAGTGTAGGCTGTCTCCCAGGGTCCTCTGGAACTTTCCCTCCTTGTCAAACACCTGAGGACACATGAGTCAATTAATAACCAATGATAAACATCTAACTTTTAAGTTCAATACGTTACAAGACGTGCATTTGATCTATTACTCACGGCTACTCCATGCTACCTAACTATCTTACGATTTGAGAGTTGATGTGTATCATCAACTGCACCACGCTATGGAAAAAGCGCGCGTTATGGAAAAAGCGGCAGTTACCTCACGTATTTGCCGCAGGTAAGACCTGTATCCGCTGGTTGTAGAGGTCCGCCACGTAGATATTGTCGTTCTTATCCACCGCCACGGAGTGCGGCCCGTCGAAGTCGCCCTCCTCCTTGCCGTACTTGCCGAACACGATGTTCCGGCGCCCGGTCTGCGATATGACGCGGACCCTGTGGTTGCCGGTGTCAGCCACCACCACCGAGTTCTCTGAGTTAACGCACACGGAGAAGGGCCGGTTGAGGATGCCACTAAGGGACCGCTGGTGGGAACCCTCCTGGGTGTACCAGTGCAGCGAGTTCCTGGGGTGGCAAGGTAATAATGAACAGTGAGTTCCTGGGGTGGCAAGGTAATAATGTGAGTTTATAAAAAAATAATGTGAGTTTAAAACCTTAATCCTCCTTTCTCCTCCAATCCTCAATCTCGTAACTCTCTGATATTTATGATAATTTTTACTATTTTAGGTTTGGTAAAATTACCACCAATATATTATTGCCAATTCAGTAAAAACCAACAACCAATCATATGATTGAATCACCAAATTACCTGAAAGTATCTGCCACGATGATCATGCCGTTAGTGTCGATGCACACATCGTTAGGTCTGTCGAAAGAGCAGCCGTCCCCGTCCTGCTCTATGCTTAGTTCGTGTTGCAGAGTGGAGTTGAGGATCTGGACACGGTGATTGCCTGCATCCGCGATGTACAGGGCCCCACGGTGGGACCGCAGCCCCAGCGGGTATTGGAACTGTCCTGGCTCACTCCCCCGTCCCCCGACAATGTGCCCAGTTAGGGCCGAGTTACCTGTACCAGAGGAGGGGTTATTAGGGCCGAGCTACCTGTAGGTATCAGAGGAGGGGTTATTAGGGCCGAGCTACCTGTACCAGAGGAGGGGTTATTAGGGCCGAGTTACCTGTATCAGAGGAGGTGTTATTAGGGCCGAGTTACCTGTATCAGTGGAGGGGTAACTGGTGTGCAGTGGAATTTCTGTCACCTGTTTGCAAGGAGAGGACTATGTTCTGTCACCTGTTTGCAAGGAGAGGACTATGTTCTGTCACCTGTTTGCAAGGAGAGGACTATGTTCTGTCACCTGCTTGTAAGTAGAGGACTATGTTCTGTCACCTGTTTGCAAGGAGAGGACTATGTTCTGTCACCTGCTTGTAAGTAGAGGACTATGTTCTGTCACCTGTTTGCAAGGAGAGGACTATGTTCTGTCACCTGTTTGCAAGGAGAGGACTATGTTCTGTCACCTGTTTGCAAGGAGAGGACTATGTTCTGTCACCTGTTTGCAAGGAGAGGACTATGTTCTGTCACCTGTTTGCAAGGAGAGGACTATGTTCTGTCACCTGTTTGCAAGGAGAGAATTATGTTCTGTCACCTGTTTGCAAGGAGAGGACTATGTTCTGTCACCTGTTTGCAAGGAGAGGACTATGTTCTGTCACCTGTTTGCAAGGAGAGGACTATGTTCTGTCACCTGTTTGCAAGGAAAGGAATATGTTCTGTCACCTTTTACAAGGAGAGGACTATGTTCTGTCACCTGTTTGCAAGGAGAGTACTATGTTCTGTCACCTGTTTGCAAGGAGAGTACTATGTTCTGTCACCTGTTTGCAAGGAGAGGACTATGTTCTGTCACCTGTTTACAAGGAGAGGACTATGTTCTGTCACCTGTTTGCAAGGAGAGGACTGTGTTCTGTCACCTGTTTGCAAGGAGAGGACTATGTTCTGTCACCTGTTTGCAAGGAGAGGACTATGTTCTGTCACCTGTTTGCAAGGAGAGAATTATGTTCTGTCACCTGTTTGCAAGGAGAGAATTATGTTCTGTCACCTGTTTGCAAGGAGAGGACTATGTTCTGTCACCTGTTTGCAAGGAGAGGACTATGTTCTGTCACCTGTTTGCAAGGAGAGGACTATGTTCTGTCACCTGTTTGCAAGGAAAGGAATATGTTCTGTCACCTTTTTACAAGGAGAGGACTATGTTCTGTCACCTGTTTGCAAGGAGAGTACTATGTTCTGTCACCTGTTTGCAAGGAGAGTACTATGTTCTGTCACCTGTTTGCAAGGAGAGGACTATGTTCTGTCACCTGTTTACAAGGAGAGGACTATGTTCTGTCACCTGTTTGCAAGGAGAGGACTATGTTCTGTCACCTGTTTGCAAGGAGAGGACTATGTTCTGTCACCTGTTTACAAGGAGAGGACTATGTTCTGTTACCTGTTTGCAAGGAGAGGACTATGTTCTGGTCCCCCAAACTGCGCACAGCCCTGCAGATGTTATCCAGGTTGTGGGGCTCGAAGGTCAGGTCTTTGGTTTCCACGTACTGTACGGAGGAGGGGGCAGAGGGGTTACTCAGCAGATCCCCCACTGCCTGCTCCATCAGATCGGAGTCGGAGTACTGCAACGTCTCCAGGACTTTCTGCTTTCGCTGCAAAGATTATACACGTGAGTAGTTTAGAGACCACATCCCTGCTTCTGTGAAGAAGTCGAAGAAAAATAATAAACGTATCGTTATAATAGAGACTCTCTTTATCATATTGATGAAATAGAAATATCAAGCTCACTTTGTCAAGTGCGTTCTTCTTGGAGATAAGTCGTTCTCTCTGTCGGTTGAGGATCTCTTGAGACAGTCTCCTGTCTCTATCCAGTGCCGAAATGAGACTCTTCTCTCGGCCACGCAGTGCTGCGATGCATTTCTCCACCGAGTCTGATATCACTTTCTTAGCATACGTCATCGACCCTTCTAGCTGGCTTTTTGATTGCTGAAAAGATAAAGAATTTGTACTGCTGAGTTACACTTACAGTTATCTGATCATTTTAAGTTTTTCTACAAATGCTTAAAATAACATCGTTCATATGAACCATTAAGATTCCGCATATTTTTAGTTTGCATATCTGGACAGAATTGCTGAAAATGACACATTTAAGGACATGTTGTGACGTAGCAGGAGTTTATAGCTTGAAATTACAGGTAAAACTAATTTAGCTATTAAATGTTGGCTTAAGTACTGAAAAATGATAGTAATTAGAAATCGTAATATTTATGTTTATTGATCCGAAAATTTGTTTGGATTAAGGATTGAATTACCGCATCGCGTCATCAGAAATTAATTACGACATAACATGCACCAGCTACAGGCTCTGGAATGCGGCCCTTTTAACAGTAGTTTGTATTGTGATATCCCATCGATTCCCACATCATACGTAAGCATTGATATTTCAGCTTCCTATACTGAGCGCTGTGTACAATTTATAATGCCCGGACTTTCATACATTTGTTAGCCTTTGTTAGCCCAGAGCACTTGTTGTTAGCCCAGAGCACTTGTTGGTTTTTAGGCCTTAAATTATTATTAAAATCATTGAATCTCCTTTATTCATACATTTAGACACTTGCATAAATCTATGAGCATGATATGAGCATGATATGAGCATGATATGAGCATGATATGAGCATGATATGAGCATGATATTAAATTACTCCTTTATTATTTTTGGATTACTAACTATAAAGACTTGGTGAACACTGAACAGACTTCAGCAATTCTGTACTGTAGTTTGTAGATAAAAATACATGTTATTGATATAGTGTCGGGCGTGGTTTGGCATAATTATCTCAAAATTTTTTGTAATGATCAGTTGGCCTTTAAGGGGCTGAGGGCATGTTCTAGAATTATGGACGAAAAGACTGATTAGATACGCTTCACCGAAATCCAACTGAAATCCAATGATAATTTCACCCCTAGAATTCCAAGAATCGCAACATTTTTGTTCAGATATCTGAAAAAATGTTGCGATTCAACACAGACATGTTTTCCCGTCGAGTAATTTTTACTCGTAATGAGCGCTTGATAGTACAGCTAACGAGCATTTAACAACCGTCAACTCAAATATAACCACTTTTAAATAGCCTTGGCTATAAGTTTTATAACCTTTCGAAAGGTCGTAAAACCTCAACAATACCCATGTTCATTATCCTCATTAGTCAAAGTTAACGTGGCAATCGATTTTTAATCACTCGGAAAACGTTGACGCCCGTGAACCTTGACCAGATGCACTATAACCACCCAATAATTTCAGTAACAGCTATAAAAACTTTATTTGTTCGAAGGCCGTTGTTTTGAGGGCCTGTGCAGTAGTCGCTCACTCATTCCCTACCGACCTTGTTCGCACTCAAGGTTACTGCGACCCTAGCAAGCTAGTACTCGGGTAGTTTCAGCTTGGTGTATGTCGTATGCCTCTCTCCACTTAAAGCTTCTTCATTCCTCTCAAATCTATGGTTCAATTTCACTGGATTATCTGAGTTATACTCATAGGTTCCCATTTCATCACTTCGAAAACTGGAGGCTTTACTGCCTCGCAGAATAGCGAATATTAGATTTAGGGAGCAAGTTAATACGAATATTAGATATATACGTTCATGATCAAAACCAAAAATATAAATTCCAAAGAGTTTCAATAGTTTATGACAACAAAAATGACACTTTTTCAGTCTGAATATAATATCCTGTATCTTTAAGAAGCTTCTCCAAAATTGATACGATCGGACATGAGTTATCCATCTAACCCAGCTGAACCCAGATCAGGCATAGGAAGGTCTAAAACATACAACCCACTATGCTGTGGAGCAAGATCTTATTGCAGTGTCTCATTCTGTCTGCGAATGTCTCAACGTATCTTGCAGGGGGTAAAGTTTGTTTTATATAGTTTTACTTTTCATCATTATGATAATACCATTTTCATTGTGAATTCCTGAAGGGGCAAAAATTCACAGTTGAGTCTCTTCCCTTTCCTCTTTGATCCTGAGATTAGAAAATAGATGCTCTGTATTGATTTGATGCTATACCCTATTTCCACACACCTTCAAAGAACCCTCAGATGATTATAATTATCATTTTCAGATTGCACATTGAAGATGACGTGTGACAATGTTGTGATGGCTCTGTATGTCGACGGAGTTGAGGAAACCCTCGAGCCCGAGAATGTAGTGAGGTACTGGAACCTGGAAAAGACGGCAGCTGTTTCGAGTAGCCTTGCAGTGATTGCAGTGCAGTGCCAGGACAGCGGGGGGCGCTGCTGGCATCCTCCTGGCAGTTCAGTGTCCTGAAAGTGTGATGTTCGAGACTTCCACCAGCTGGAAATGCAGCCCGTACAGCACTGCCGGATGGCAAAACCCTGGCTTTCTCATGTACCAGCACCAGTGGCTCAGTGCCAGTGCCGTCACAAGTCTTGACCATGTGAAACCAGTTCAGAGCATCCCGAGTTCCGCCACGTGGATATGGGCACAAGCCACTAACGGGATGGCCACTCCCAACGAGGTCTACTGCAGAGGCGCTCTCTCAGGGAACTACACGATGATAGGTAGATACCAAGCGTTAATAAAACGTGCTTCTCAGTCAGAATTCAGAGTATTTTACACTTACAGTTTTCTGGTTTGAGCAGGGCCGTAAATCGAAAAGAAAAACTGGAGGGGACATGGAAATTTTGTAAAGCCATAAAGTGGCAGACATGCCCGCCGCAGGCGAAATTTTTAGAAAATTTAGATTTTTATTGAATTTTGAGCACTTTTTCAGCAATCTACCAAAAAACTGAGGGGGACTAGTCCCCCCTGTCCCCCCAGGAATTACGGGCCTGGGTTTGAGGCTCTGAGGGCATGGCCGAGACCAATACTCGGCACGTTACCCGATGAGCAAGAGATCAAATGCGAGTTCCTTTGTTATATGTATCAGTGAATGCTTCTCTATTCTTTCATAATTATCTTAACCAGAATTTAAAATGAGACGGTATTCTTAACCAAGATATTACATCTGTTTAAGGGCCTCAGGTTTATCTAAAAACGGACTGATCAGTACCTTGAAGATAAAACTCAGTTCATTTACAAGCACTCCGGCTTATTCAGGTGAGAAAGATTGTCCCGGTCTTATCCTAGGCTCTAAAACCCAATAATAGCTAATGACAATTTGTTAACAACAGCATCCTTTTCATAGTCAAGGAGTTTTCTAGTCAAAACCGCTCCAGGGCTATTCACTTTAATTATTATTAATGATCACATGAACTTTAGAACATGATCCCACTTCAATAACATCAAATTATAATATGATCTAATTCCAACCACATAAGCCACCTAGCCAACATAATATGACGATATAACACCTGGTGAAGTACGCATGCCTCCGTCCTAATTATAGCACCTCCAAAATTCATTTACAAAATGCCGTTTGTTTATGAGCAGGTTCCTTCATGAAATGATGAATTCCTCTTTGATCCATACTTATTGCCTGTGCAAAACTGTCGTTGGTTTATTTATGCCGTTTTTTAACGTGTTTTCACTTGACATTTGAAGTATGATCATTGAACTGTATGCTTTATTTCTCTATTTAGCCGAATAGAAACAAATTGTTTTGAATCGCATTGCGTCAAACAAGCCTCACGATAATCATTCCACTGGAATCGCAGCCCTATTCAACACTTTGATTATATTATAAGTCAAAGACCAAGCCCCCAAAAAGCTCAGTCGTTAGATTTCTCTGTTAAAAGCGTTTTCTCGACTGATTTCGGTAATAAAGACCATCCAAAACAAAATGGGCCTTGTTGACAACGAAATTTTTGTTGGCAACAGGCCCAAATCGGCAACGCCCTTTTTCTGAAATACGCTAGGTCGATTTTCTGTATCTCGGCCCAGGAAGGTCGTAGAGACTTAGTTTTGTGTACAATTATACGATTCTTGATCCTGGATATTTAATTCTGCTGGATATTTAATTCTCCTGCTCTCTAATTCTCAGGAATTAGAGGGCAAACCCAGCTACTCCTTGAGCAAACCCAGCTCTTTGAGAACAAACCCAGCTTCTTGAGACCAAACCCAGCGATCCCTGAGAGCAAACCCAGCTCCCTGAGAGCAAACCCAGATCCTTGAGAGCAAACCCAGCTGCTCCCTGAGAGCAAACCCAGCTCCTCTCTGAGAGCAAACCCAGCTGCTCCCAGAGAGCAAACCCAGCTGCTCCCAGAGAGCAAACCCAGCTGCTCCCTGAGCAAACCCAGCTCCTTGAGAGCAAACCCAGCTCCTTGAGAGCAAACCCAGCTGCTCCCTGAGCAAGCCCAACGCTCCCTGAGAGCAAACCCAGCTGCTCCCTGAGCAAACCCAGCGCTCCCTGAGCAAACCCAGCTCCCTGAGAGCAAACCCAGCTCCTTAACAAACAAATAAAATACAGTACCGCAAGGGGCATGAATCTGGGCCCTACAACAAAAATACCGGACTCAGGACATTCTTTTCCATTTTTCTTGTCCTGGATACTTGAAATAAATAAGAAAATGGAGGAGAAACCTTTGCCTTTTTCATCTCCTTAATCAGGAAACTGAGCATATTTTTTCGACTCAAGTCGGTTAGGCAGTTAACTTCTTGAGTTGAGGCCATTGGGGTCTATTACCCAACTGGTACTTATAGTTAAGCGTCCAATAGTTTGCTTAGTTACCTGCCCTCTACTCTTCAGACAATTTGGCACGCCAACATATCAGCCTCGCCGCTTGCGGCACGACCGTCACCCCTCAGACTTAATTGTTAAATATGAGGGGTCTTGTCGTTGGCACAGCGCATCCTCGGAAGCGCACATACATACAGCTAAGGATATTTATGCTAATAATGAAAACTCTAAGGTTAGTAACGGTTAGGTTGAGGGGTTATGAATTGGATTAGAACTATACGCGTGAGGACTCCGATTATGGGCGACAATTAGGGCTTGAGTTATGGTTATAGCCAAAGGGATTATTGTTGGAATGTGAGGGTTCAGGGTTGGAGTTTGGGGTTTGGCTTACCGGCTTAGGTTTATGGTAAGGTGGTAGGGTTACGGTTGAAGTTATATTAATACATATACACGCGCCTATCGGGTCCATTTTGGGATACTTCCAGAGGGCGTTAGCCCGAGGGATGTATCCGGTTTTGGCCCGAGCCCGTAGGGCGAGAGTCTAAACCAATATGGACCCGATCAGGCAAGTGTCTATATATTATTATAGACCCGCATGAAAACGTCAGAGGGTTCTATAAAATATATACAAGAGGTTAGTGGTGACTGGTAAGGGATTGAAGGTAGGAATTTTGTAATTGTCGCCGTAAGGGCTTTAGGCCTTAAGGGTACGTATTAGGTCACGAGATAGGGTCAGGCCTAAAATTAAAGTTAGAGTTAGAAGAGGCCGTAGATAGAAGGTTAAGGTTAGGGCTAAAAGTTAGGATTTATGAGTGAAGGCAGTAATACCCTCAATATGCGTGGCTTCCATCACACAATGGCCATGTTTATATACATACGACTTGTTGATAATTTTCTATAATATGCCTCAGATATTCTCAGGAACAGAGTTCTGGATCGAACTTTGGCAATAATTTGGCAAGGGCAATTTTTGTTTCTCGGCCAAGGATCTGTACATGTCTAACCCTTGACACTAACCCTCCCAAGAAATATATATTTACTAGCAAGTCACTATTACAAACATGGCCACTAAGTTGCTGCTTTTTTGTGTCCAAAACGAAGGCTCTACGAAGTACGAACTTCCTGGGCTGAGATACTAGAACTGCCTTTGCCATGTCTTGCAAATGAACAAAAAGAAGTTTTTGCCCGTAACTCCGTTCCTTAGCATTTTAGGGCATGTGTCTATTTGACAACTGACAAGTCGTATATAAACATGGCCATTGCGATTCACTTGCGCCAAAAACGAAGCCTCTACCACCATCCTGGGCCGAGGTACAAAAATTGCCTCTGCTATGTCTGGCAAATGACTGAAAATCAATTTTTGGCCCATAACTCTGTCCCTGAATGTTTTAGAAGAAGTTCTCTGTAAAAATAACATAATAACATGGCCTTTGCGATTCTTTTGCGCCCAAAAAAGTCTCTGCGACATTTCTGGGCCGAGATACAAAAATTACCTCTGACCTGTATATTGCGCTTCATTGAACAAGTGGTGCTCGGCCCATAACTTTGTTCCTGAGCACAATGGGGCATATTTACAGAAAGAATTCTACAGAAACATGACATTTTGCGATTCTTTTGCGCTCAAAACGAAGTCTCTATGACCTTCCTGGGCCGAGATACAAAAATTACATCCGCCATGTCTTGCGAATGACCAAAAAATTAGTTTGTCGCCAACTACTTCGTTCCTGAGCATTTAAGGGCATATATATTTAAGGGATGAAACTTTATAACTAACCTCTTACGCACTGTTAAATTCATTTGACTGTCATCATATTACACAGATAATGACCTAAATTATAATTTTAGACCAGGATTTGAGTTTTTGTATGTAATTCACTTAGTATAAGTTGGTTTTCGTGGCTTTTCTTGAGAAAAAATGTCTTGGTTCGGCAACTGCTAGAAAAATTTTTGTCCAAGGGGCCGGTTAAAATGGTTCAAAAATGATTCGAATTTTGTCCATAAGGCCGGTTAAAAAAAGGGACGGTTAAAAAAGGCCGGTTAAATAAAGGCCAATAAGGTATAGTGATAACAAGTGTGACCACAAGATTATTGGTTCATATCAAGGAATGATTCATATACCTTCTTATTTCAATATTGGAATCTTGACGGCCGGCGGGCTCTACTCCCCTGAATAATACAAATATTGAAGCTTGTATGTCACTGATTTTCCGTTTAAAATCATGATAATGACGCTTCCTTCCACCTACTTCTAAATTATCTGCTGCTTGGTGATTACTAAACGAATGAACATGGGCCTCAGAGACCAGCCACTGTTCACAGTCTGAAGTTAGACTGGGAAGGTCGGCAGGTCTACCTTCAGGGGGATATAAATAGCCTTGTTCTCTGAATAGAGCATCGCAGCTGAATCGCAGACGAATGATGAAAAACATGAATTATTTAAATCAACTCTCTTTTGAATCTCATTTTACTTAAATTTTACTAAAATTCATCGTAATGAAAATAGGCATGAAAGCCAAGGCTTACTTGCCTCAATCGTCACATTGCAGTCGATAACCAAAATCTTCCTTGCCTCTATCGTCACATAGCAGTCGATAACCAAAATCTTCCTTGCCTCTATCGTCACATAGCAGTCGATTAATTCATGAAACTATTATTCCTGTAAACTGTGATTGATCATACCTTTGTACCCTTTTCTGAACCCAGTTCATGGTTCATACGACTCTCCGTGATACTTAAAAAGAGCCTGCACACCTAACTATGACTAGGAGTACTGTCTTATTGCAGTGTTTCATTCTTTCTGCCACTGTCCCAACGAGTCTCACCAAAGGTAAAGTTGTCTTCCTTGTTTACTTCAACAGTTTAGCATCACATTTTCATCAGAAATTCAGGTGTTATAATGGAAGTGGAACAAAATCATTGAAATATTCATTGTGCTCAATCTAAGGGACGATATATAGTATCTTTTTCAGATTGCACCCTAAAGGTGACTTGTGACAATACTGTGGATTCTCTGTTTGTGGACGGAGCTAAATCCCTTCTCCCAGAGGCTGAGATTGGGAACTGGCAGAAAGAGAAGAGTGCAGTTATTTCCAGCACCATTGCCGTGGTCGCAGTGCAGTGTACGGATTCTGGTGGGTCTGCCGGCATTCTGCTATCTGTGCAGTGTCGAGATGATGTGGTGTTTGAGACGTCTGGCAGCTGGAAATGTAGCACTGAGAGCCATGTTGGGTGGGAAAAACCCGGCTTCCTCATGTACTCAACCCAATGGCAAGCTGCCAAGGCCATCAAAAAACATGGAAGTCCGCCTTGGTACACTATAGGCGAAATTTCGAGTTCTGCAATGTGGATTTGGTCGGAGACTGCTGCCACTACAGTATACTGCAGGGGTGCTGTCAATGGCATCTACAATATGATAGGTATTATGGCATCTACACTGATAGGTATTACGGCATCTACACTGATAGGTATTACGGCATCAACAATATCAATATGATAGGCGCATATTAAGGTCGTAGAGGTTATCTAGTATCTACAGATCATAGATTATGAAAATTTCTACCAGGAATTTCTGATAAGCTTCTTTTTAACATAGATATCATCTGTCAGGGGCATGAATATCTGTCATTCAAGACAAAGCCTTGCGTGATTTGATGCCGTGTAAAATTAGAGAACCGTAGCCGACGGAGCAGACAA
Source organism: Beroe forskalii (assembly GCA_011033025.1). NCBI lineage: Eukaryota > Metazoa > Ctenophora > Nuda > Beroida > Beroidae > Beroe > Beroe forskalii. The sequence goes on from WFMF01000197.1 coordinate 261,772, forward strand.
ATGAATTACCTCGTCATTTTGCTATTGTATCTCGCTTTACAATTAATACTCACTAGTTATTCACATCAATTCTCATGATCGTCTATGCTGGTCATTAATCATCACGATTGAGATAGAATAGTAGAGTTAAAAGATCTTCGACTGGAGCTAGGATACGATATACTATTATATGAATGGCACTTCGTATCATTAAATATTCATAACATTCGATTTAGATAGCAGATTAATAGTCCATAATCGTGGCTCTTTCCAGAACGGATATAATTAACCCTTCGAGGACATTATTTCTTTCATCGATTCGAGTGAGTTTAAACTCTTGTGAGGCCGCCGTTTTAGACTAAAGATTCCCAGATAAGTCCTGTCCGGAGTTGCTATGTCCTTCCAGCACCCATAAAACCACTTCTTGTGTGCAATAATGGTGCAATAATACCCGAAGTGACATTTAAAATCGTTTTTCTATCATTATTATTACCAATTAATTTCATTTGAACCTCTTAGAGTAAGAAAAGGAATATACCATGATTCGATGGAGAGTTCCTCAGTAGATTTCTATCTGACCATCTGATCGGAATCGCATGATAAGGCAATAGAATTGTGCATCTGAAGAAGACAGAAGCCACTATGTTGTGGGGTGCAGTCTTATTGCAGTGTCTCATTCTGTCTGCGATGATGCCAATGACCGTTACCGGAGGTAAACGTCTATTCCATCTTGCCGAACCACAAATAGAAATGAAATGAATATTAAGTGCAAGCCGGCAATTAAATTCAATGCAATACTCAATAAATATAGTTCAATACAGCTACATGAGTTTGATATTATATGAACAGTATCACTGTCAGATTGCACATTGATGATGACATGTGATGATATTGTGGATGCGCTATTTGTGGACGGAACACAGGAGACCCTCTTACCAGAGCATGAGATGACAAATTGGAAAATTGGGAAATCGATGGTGATAAATAAAGACTCTATCACTGCAGTCGCAGTGCAATGCAGAGACATGGGCTGGCCGGGTGGCATTCTGCTATCTGTGCAGTGTCGAGATGATGTGGTGTTTGAGACTTCTGGCAGCTGGAAATGTAGCACTGACAGCCATGTTGGGTGGGAAAAACCCGGCTTCCTCATGTACTCAACCCAATGGCAAGCTGCCAAGGCAATCAAAAAACATGGAAGTCGGCCTTGGAACACTATAGGCGAAATTTCGAGTTCTGCAATGTGGATTTGGTCGGAGACTGCTGCCACGACAGTATACTGCAGGGGTGCTGTCAATGGCATCTACAATATGATAGGTATTAAGTTGATAACTGATAGGTCGTAGATGAGTAGAAGTCATCTAAAATTCATGGGTAGAGCTAGAAAGAATTTATGAGAGTAATTTCGTTTAACGTATTCCAAATTGGATAGCTGAAACCCCAGCGGTATAAAGAATTATCCCTATTCGATGAGTAACCTTCATTAGTTCATCGCTGTGCAAGACATAGGATAATTCAGCTTTCATGGAAATTGGAAAACTTGTCACCAATTTTTATTATTACGTAAGTTTGAAAAGACATAGAATATAAAAACCTCTTTAACTCGAATTTTAGATAAGCTTCTAGTTTAACATAGATATCTGTCGGGGGCTCCAGTCAGTCGAGATAAAGCCTTGGGGTGATTTCATGCAGTGTAGGAATAGAGAATGGAAGCTGAGGGACCAGACTAATGAACTATCTAAAATAAAGCCATTTCTCTACGGTATCTCATTTTATTAATCGAATTTACATTCACGATCGTATACTCATCATTTTGATCATCACAATGGAACTAGAATTAAAAGAGCTTCGACTCGATCTAGCGCTTGATATCGTTGAATATTCATTATTATTCCATATGAATTATAAAATTGTGGTCCATTATCTTGCTCTTTTCAGAACAGCGATCATTATTAACCCTCTCTGTCAATCATCTTATTCACCCATTCAAACGGGTCTATTTCATAAATCCCTACGTCCGACACCTATATGGGATGCACTCTTTTATTATTGACAAGATTCCCTAAGTCTTGCCCGGAGACAGACCCATTCGCATATTTTTATATTTTAGCTTTTTAGTGCCCGTAGGACATCCAGCATTCATTCAAGTAGTAGACGATAATGTGGCAACAAATACAATAATTGCAGTGAATTCTAAAATTCATCTTCATTTGTCATCATCCCAAATTAATATCATATGAACCTCTGAAAGTGAGTTAAATGATGATCCAATAGAGAATGCATCAGTAGATCTCTATCTGACGGTTTCGGACTCACATATTGATAAGACAATAAGATCGTACATAGGAAGAAGACAGAAGCCATTATGTTGCGGGGTTCAGTCTTATTACTGTGTCTCATTCTGTCAACGAAAGTCTCAACGATGTCAACAGACCACCCGGAATCGGCAGGTAAATATGGTTTACATCATTTCATTTTCATATGTAGCACTGATTACAGCTGTGGTTGATCAATGGACCTAACATTCTTTTATTAATAAGAATAACGGACATTTTGCCTGACTGGACATTTGGTCTTGCCTAATTCCAACTCTAATTTTAAAATTCAATAAGACACGTACAGTTTAGGCCACTTGTCCACAAATTGCATACTTAAAAACAGTCTAAACGATACAGTTAAATATGAAATATAGGGTTTCTGATTATGCCGAGTTTAATTGGAAAGCTGTCAGAAGGCCTGACACCAGCAACAGCATTGTGGATAGCCAGCTCGTATAGTAGTCCAGAAGATTGAGGTGATTGATTAGGGGCACTGATGTCCAACTAATTTAAAATATAGTGAAAAACTGCTAATTTAGTTCGATATTATACGCTAATCTAACGACCCGTAGTAGTGGTATTGTTGCTGTAATTGGACGAGGCATTGCCGAGTGCTAATTACAGTAATAATCACACGAGGCGAAGCCGAGACTGATTAGTACACTAATTTCACGAGGCGAAGCCGAGTGCAATTAGATTTGCGTATTTTACCACGACACAAAATGGTCACATTACTAAGCCAGTGCACATGTAGTAATTCCTTATCAGTAAGGAATAACTACCTTCGCAAGGAGATATTGCACTCAGTGCATATTTAGATGACATATTGCACTCCGTGCAAATGTCAGATACCTTAGGAGGTCTATTTATATGGGTCGAAATTGCGGTGTTTGAAATTTTGGTAGGTTGAAAATATGGGTATTTTTTTCAAAAATCCCCAAATTTCACCCAACAAATAAAATTGGGTGATTTTCTAACTTTTTGCTGACAAATGAAAGATTTTTGGGAAAACAATGGAAAAATAGATTAATTCTAATATTACAAATCGAATTCTTGATCGTCTTCCTGAGCCTCTGCTTCATTAATTACTGTTCTAAATTTTGAATTTCAATTGTTTTAACCATTTGACTTTGACTAAATTATCTGTAACTATCTGAAAACTCATCTCTGAAACGAAATTGTACTGTTTTAGTACAGATAGTTCAAGAAATTTCGAAAGCGGGTTGAATTAAATCGGGGAGTAAAATTGTGGCGGGCAAAATTTTGGTAGGTTGAAAATATGGGGATTTTTTCGAAACATCCCCAAATTACACCCTTTATAAATAGACCTCCTAAGGTATACAAATAAATATGCACTGAGTGCAATATGTCCTGTTAGTGCACTGTGGTTATCTGCACTGGAGTAGTATAATATGAACGATATCATTGTCAGATTGCACATTGATGATGACATGTGATAATCTTGTGGATGCTCTATTTGTGGACGGAACAAAGGAGACCCTCTCACCAGATCATGAGATGAGAAATTGGAGAATTGGAAAATCGATGGTGATAAATGAAGACTCTATCACTACGGTTGCAGTGCAATGTAGCGACGTAGGGATGCCGAGTGGCATTCTGCTATCTGTGCAGTGTCGAGATGATGTGGTGTTTGAGACTTCTGGCAGTTGGAAATGTAGCACTGAGCGCCATGTTGGGTGGGAAAAACCTGGCTTCCTCATGTACTCAACCCAATGGCAAGCTGCCAAGGCCATCAAAAAACATGGAAGTCCGCCTTGGTACACTATAGGCGAAATTTCGAGTTCTGCAATGTGGATTTGGTCGGAGACTGCTGCCACTACAGTATACTGCAGGGTTGCTGTCAATGCCATCTACAATATGATAGGTATTTGTATTGGTCAAATTCGATAACAAATCATTATAGATGAGTAGGGCTAGAAAGTTTTAGAGTGAGTGATGACATGGTGCAGTAGTAACACGGCACAGACCACAGTGGTAACATGGCGGTAAGGATACATGGCGAGAGGTCACATTCTGGGGAGGTTACATGAAGGAATGGCAACCTTTTGAGTTCGAAGAATGACGGAAACATCTTGCTCTTACAAACTGTTGACAGAGCTCGAGTTTTCGGGAGGGGGCTAACTCTCTATAATTCGACATTATCATCCATCTCTTAACTTAGATATTTTATACAGAAAAGGAGCCCTATCCTATTATCGCAGGTATAATATTAGTTTACCTTTATAGCTATATGAACCCGAAATATAGCTATATGACCCCGAAATATAGCTACATGACTCGGATGTCGTCTTGGCATTGACCAATCAGCGGACGAGTTTGCAGTCAACTCTTTCACTGAATGGTCAATGCCGAAGGAGCCTAGCATCCCTTCTCACTTTCCCACCTGATGTGGCTAAGTCTGCTTTCCACTTCGCTTTGAGAGGACGAGCAACTGTGTTCAACGCTGTGCAGCTTAACTCGTACCTGAAATGGACTTTGACAATGGTATGATTTAAACTTTATTAAATTTTATAGTTCAATACAATCAAATTATCTTGATCGCCTCTTTGGACATCCCCAACCACCTTTGATAATTACACAACTATTGACAAGTGGCTTCATATAATATGATGCAGCCCAATTAACCACACCTCAGTATTGGTCATTGTCCAAGAATATGACCTGCTGTTTTACCAAGAATTTAGTGGATCACAGTCAACGTATCTCATTTCTGCAGTCTGTAGTCCCACTCATAAGAGTTGTGAACCAATTAAGCAATTAAGTACAGCTGTCAAGATTTCCTAATCGGTTTAGGAGGTTCAAACAGCAAAGTCACTTCTTGACTAGAAACTCACCTCATCACTAAAAACTCACCTCATCACTAGAAACTCACCTCCTCACTAGAAACTCACTTCCTCACTAGAAACTCATCTCCTTCCTAAAAACTCACCTCCTGACTAGAAACTCACTTCCTCACTAGAAACTCATCTCCTCACTAGAAACTCATATCCTCACTAGAAACTCACCTCCTCACTAGCTTGGGCGAGAGTGGTAGTGCTGTGTAGCTTGTGTGTGGTCACTGCACACAGGGTACAACAACTTTCACTGCAATCCTTGCAATACATCTGAAATAGAACAGTTCGTTTTGGGAGTGCAGTGGTTTAAAAATGGAAAGAATATGATTTTTTTGGTACATCGAGCAAACGCGCCCCCAAGTCCTGGTGAACTTTTTGGCAAAGTGCTTGGTTATGGAATACTCTCCTTTGTATTGTCAGAAGTTGTCTACCCCCGCGAGGGAGTGAGACAACATCGGACAATCTTTGTATCCCCTTATATTTCCCAATTTATTTCCCCATTCCCCCTTTGGTTCCCTACTTATTAAAATATTTCACAATTTAAGTATCTATGGAAGAACATTTGCTGTTCTATAAGTGTGTTCTATTACGATATAGCTAGCGTCTTAGCGGACATTACATCTGTATGTATTCCTTCAGTTAGCGAAAATTCCACCCATTATATCGATTCCCTTCCCTTTTCTTGCGTCTTGCGCCCATTGTGTTGAATTTTAGGAGTTTTATCCAATGCGGAAAGGAGCACCACTTACCTTCAGAGTCGCCACACTCTCTAGAGTGGCAGACAGTTTCTGAAGTTTACCCAGCGGAAAACCAGGAAGCCCGGAAATCAGATGACGACTTATACTCGCACTTAAATTATCATTTGCCCAAAAAGTACCAAATTATTGTACAACTGGTTGATTAATTTCAATTACTTGTGGTAGTCTTGTGGACTTTATTAGAACCGAAAATATTTGATTTTGAGTTTTTAGGTCAGGCAATTATTCTCAAAAATAGCTTTTTGAAAATTCTAAATCGAATATTTTTATTGATTGGCAAAGCAAGTTTGAAGATCGTATGTAGAAAAATGTGGTCATAATGGTGCGCTATTTCGCAAGGCCATAACTTGGTAGTTTTGTGGTCCAATTTTGATGAAAAATACTCTAAAATGATAAGGGGCCATCCATAAAGGACTTCCGCAACGAGGGGGGTCTGGTCAATGCGGACGTTTGCGAACATAGGGGGAGGGGGTGTTTGGCCAAATGCGGACGTCCGCAGTTTATGGAAATTTTGGTCCATTTGACGGTTATTTCACTAGAAAATCGTGAAATTTCGGGCCCAAAAATGATGACTCAAAAGATTTTCAAGAAATATGCGGACTTCCTGGGGGGAGGGATGGGTTTCTGAAATGCGGACGTTTGCGGACAAGGGGGGAGGGAGAGGTCTAAAATGACCGAAATTTTGCGGACGTCCTTTACTCCTTTATGGAAGGCATTGGCCCCTAAGACGGCGGGACGAATTGAAAGTTGTAATCTTACATATTATAAAAGATAACAAAATAAAGACTCAGTTTTAGTTAAAGCAAAAAAAAATAATTCTGGGTATTTTTGAATGAAGATTAAGATCCAACTGGAGCACGGTCTCGTCTTCCAAGCTGATACTCCAGGCTGGTACTCCAGGCTGGTACTCCAAGCTGATACTCCAGGCTGGTACTCCAGGCTGGTACTCCAGGCTGATACTCCAAGCTGATACTCCAGGCTGGTACTCCAGGCTGGTACTCCAGGCTGATACTCCAGGCTGGTACTCCAGGCTGGTACTCAAGGCTGGTACTCCAGGCTGATACTCCAGACTGGTACTCCAGGTTGGTACTCCAGGCTGGTACTCCAGGCTGGTACTCCAGGCTGGTACTCCAGGCTGGTACTCCAGGCTGGTACTCCAGGCTGGTACTCCAAGCTGGTACTCCAGGCTGGTACTCCAGGCTGGTATTCCAAGCTGGTACTCCAGGCTGGTACTCCGGGCTGATACTCCAGGCTGGCACTCCAGGCTGGTACTACAGGCTGATACTCCAGGCTGGTACTCCAAGCTGGTACTCCAGGCTTGTACTCCAGGCTGGTACTCCAAGCTGGTACTCCAGGCTGGTACTCCAAGCTGGTACTCGAGGCTGGTACTCCAGGCTGGTACTCCAAGCTGATACTCCAGGCTGGTACTCCAGGCTGGTACTCCAGGCTGGTACTCCAGGCTGGTACTCCAGGCTGGTACTCCATGCTGATACTCCAGGCTGGTACTCCAGGCTGGTACTCCAGGCTGGTACTCCATTCTGATACTCCAGGCTGGTACTCCAGGCTGGTAATCCAGGCTGATACTCCAGGCATCTGGTGTACGAAAACACGTCGATCCCCTACGCCACAGTAAGAGTAACCTTGTCTGACTCCCCTGCTTTTCCGTCCAAAGTAAACTTCGCAACCCACATGCTGCCGTTAGAGAATCCGGACCTTCTGGTGTAGAAGGTCTGGGTAAGTCGGGAGATACGCCTAGCTATCAGCACGCAGTTTGGCGAACCTGACTTAATTTCACACAACTTCAAATCTGTTATCCCAGCCTTGAAAAGATCGCTGAATGGTTTGAGGACTTTGCCGTCGTATTCCAGATTGAAATGGACTCGGCACACCGTCTTTTCCTGCCAACAAGGCACTCTTTCCACCTTCAGTTTCACGGTCTTCGCAACAACGCACGCTCCAGGAGTTTTCTTTACATACGCGGTGTATCCTGCAACTACAGCTGCCATAGTCCCATGGGATTGTATGTCCGTTTGAGACCCACACTTTCCATTTGGATTAGTGTTATAAAATTCGCATCCTCCGCAGTCAGGGTCCTTTGCACAGTCTTCAAGAGTACTAACTCCTCTCAATGATTTTACTGAAGAATGAAGTGCTTTGCTTTTTTCCGCTTTGTAGCAGGCCTTGGTATCGGTTCGAACCAGCATGGCCATTGAAAGGATTCCCAAAATGAGCGGAAATGATCATCTTCATCGTATAACACGTTGCAAGTAACAAGCCAAATCAAATTTAACTGTTAGAAATGGGTAGGGTGAGGACAATCCTCTTATTGAAAATTAGTCCCTTTTTAAATTTTTGTTTCGCCATATCCATTGTCTTGATGACCTTTGTTTTTCTCCTTTCTTTCGCACCTGACCTTGACCGCACTTGTTTGCTAGTATCACAACTCTCATCATTAATTCTAAAGTTACGAACCACTCCATTCATAATATAACGTTTCCATAGTTGTAAGAAAATGATCATTGTTGCCACCGAGCTCAAGCGCCGCAAATCCTTCCACTGGATTGTAAAGCTCGAGTGTAACATTTTACTAAGGCACCGAGTGGACCTCTTGAGATGAATCAAAAGTATGATAATATTATTATGGGAAATGCAAAAACGACTTTGAGATCTTTGTCCAAAGGGGCGGTTAAAAATATTTTAACCCGTGGGTCAGTTAAATTAAAAGTTAATTCATGTCAGATGAAACTTTTTGTTACTTGGCTTATGTGCTGTTAAATTCCAAAGGTCATTATATAACACAAAATGGCCGTGTTTAGACTGGGATTGGGTTTTTCGCAATTTAAATTAAGTTGGTTTTGATACTTTTAAGGAAAATGTTCAGATGAAAATTTTTGGATTGGATCAAATTTGATTGATGGTTCAAAATTGATTAGATTTTTGTCCATATAGTGCCGGTTAAAAAGGCCGGTAAAAAGGCCGGCTAGATGGCCAATAAGGTACTTTGATAATGAAGTAAAACCCCACTGGAAATAAGTTTGTTAAGGTTTGTATTGCCTATAATATCATTTAAGGGGTTGCCAATTTCTTGGTTTAGCAATTGCTTGAACATAATCAATCAATTTTTCCATGTCCAAGGGCCGGTTGAAATGCAGTTTTTTCCCACTTGCTCAAATGGATCAAATTTGATAATGCCATTATGGCATTTTCATGCACCTTCAGTCCTTCAAGCTCAATCTGTTCATTCAGTGCTCCATCCAGAAATTAACGGGTTTTTTCAGGTGAAACTAAATGCCACTAGTGTGAGTGACCACTCAATTTATACTCAATGTTAACAAAACAGAAGTGATGTTTGAAAAAGAAACTAGTTGTGACCGGCACAATGTCATCAGTGGTCATGTAATGTAATTTAATATCTGAATGTCGGTTTCTAGCGAGTAGAAATGATCAAGTTGCCACGGTAACAGTGCTCGGTAACAGAGCTAGGATTGAATGTTATTAATACTCGCTTTGTGCTAGCTGTGCATGTGTTTCTTAGTAGTGTCCCATTTCATCTGCAGTTGTTTTCTTGAGTCCGCGTGTGTTGATGTCATCGTGAAGTAATATCACCTAGTTCTTCGATTCATCTTTTGCACAGGTTTTCGTTTTTGCTCTTTTGCAAAAGTTTTCCCAGTTTTTGCACAGGTTTTCGCAGTTTTTGCACAGGTTTTTGAAGTTTTTGCACAGTTTTTTGCATTTTTTGCAAAAGTTTTCACATTTTTTGCACAGGTTTCCACAGTTTTTAGCACAGGTTTTTACAGTTTTTGCACAGGTTTTCACATTTTTGCAAAATTTTTCACATTTTTTGCACCGGTTTTTACAGTTTTTGCACAGGTTTTTACAGTTTTTGCTCAGGTTTTTCCAGTTTTTGCAAAAGTTTTCACAGTTTTTGCACTGGTTTTTACAGTTTTTGCACAGGTTTTTACAGCTTTTTCACATTTTTTTACAGATTTTGCACAAGTTTTCAAAGTTTCTGCACAGGCCGGTTTCAGCGATGACCCGGTGACATGGACATAGAATACACGAAACCGAACCATGCCGATACCTTGGTCGAGTCCTTCTACTCTTTCAAGCAACACGAACTATTCATAGATGCCACATTGGTTGTGGAAAATGAGCAAATTGGTAAGAATGTACAGAAATCATTTATCAATCTTCAGCAATCTTATTTCCGATAAAAGAGGTGTATCAATGTTGAATCTTTGAAGGTTTAATAATTGCCAGCATAAAATGTCCGTATTGTAATGATGATTTTACCGGTTCCGCTACAATTTTTATCCCGAGTTCTTACCCCCGTCCCTCATTGCATCTTATCATACTTCTATGTAAACTGCAATTCGAACCCTTTTGTATTGTACCCTATTCTGGACCTTATGCGACCTAAATCCTAAGGTCGCGTACTATTGCAGGGGTACACAGAGCGGTGTTGTCCCAGGGGAGCACCTACTTTCAGAGTCTGTTCGACAGCAGATACGCACAGGACCACATCACACAGGTATGTACACAATACATTGTACGAAGTACATTGTACACATTGACCATTGTACCATAACCATAGTACACAGTACCATAACCATTAACCATAGATTACACTGTACCATAACCATAGATTACACTAAAAACATATCTGTTTTGAATGACCACTGATCAGTCTGAATTGAATCGCCCCATGGCAGTGACAAGGCCCTCAAACTTCCCCCTAGTAATCTGGCATTGCTTCCAAGCCACATATCACACAGTTCCTCCTGCCAGGTAGTCCTACACAACGTTGAGGCAGCCTCAGTGCGCTCTGCGGTGGACTACATCTACACCGGCAAGATATCCGTAGTGGAGCGGACTGTGGAGGAACTCTACTGCGTGGTGGACTTGTTCCAGCTCACAGAACTCAGGAACCTGTGCATTGAGATCCTGGAGAAGGGACTCACCCACCGGAACTGCATCGACAGACTGAGGTTCTCGGAGCAGCAGGAGATAGAGAGACTCTACCACGCCGCCATGAGAGTGGCTAAAGCCAGGTTCAGGGAGATCATCCTGGAGGAGGACTTCAGACTCATGCCCTTTGAGAAGGTCTACGAGATGATATCAGCAGACGATCTGAATGTGGATGAGGAGAAGGTGGTGTACGAGGCGGTCATGAAGTGGGTGAATCACTGCCAGGAGAAGCGGAAGAAGCACCTGTCTCAGCTGCTGAGTCACGTTAGGTTCCCCCTCATCCCTCCCATCTACCTGCTGGAGATAGTCGCTCAGGAGAAGATCGTCCTGGAGGATCCCACCTGCAGGAAGATGCTGGACGACGCCAAGGACTTCCACATCCTGAAGAGCTCGACAGGTGTTGACACGAACATCCTGACACCCAGGCAGGGGGTACAGTCAGGGGTGGTGTTTGTGTTCGGGGGTGAAGGGACGGAACACTCAGTGGACTGCTACAACCCGCACTCCAACAACTGGAACAAGAGGGGCAAGATGCGGGCCCCCCGGCGGGAGGCGTCGGCTGTGTGCATCAAGAACAAGATCTACATCCTGGGAGGGGAGAACGACAAGCGGGGCATCCTGAGCAGCACCATCATCTACCTCATCGACTCCGACAAGTGGGTGGCGTCCACCAAGATGCGCCACCGGAGGGCCGGCCACGGCTCCTGCGTCATCAACGGACAGATCTACGTGACGGGGGGACACAACGGGGAAACTATCCTCAACACGACGGAGCGCTACGAGCCGGACACGGAGCTGTGGATGACGGTGTGCTCCATGAACATGGAGCGGTGCTGGCTGGGGGTGGCTAGTGCCGGGGGCCACATCTTCGCGGCAGGGGGTTACGACGGAGACTGCGTGCTGGACAGTGTCGAGGTGTATATCCCTGACAGCGACACGTGGAGTTACGTGGCGCCCATGCTCCTGCCAAGGGAGAGACTCGGACTCTGCGCGCTCAGAGGGACGGTGTTCGCGGTGGGCGGACGCAGAGGACGGGCCGTGGCGGACTGCGAGGCGTACGATCCGCGGACCAACACGTGGCGGAAAATAGCGCCCCTGCTGGCGCCGAGGGACGGCATGGGGGTGATTGTGAGCGATAAGAATATCTACGCTATCGGGGGCTTCTCGGTCAAGTCTCACGCTCTAACGGTAGAGAAGTATGTCCAGAAGAAGAACTTGTGGGAGAGAGTGTGTCCCATGACGAGACTTCATGATCTGGCAGCAGTCGTGGCAACGTAACATTTCAAATACAAGGCAATTAGTCAATAACGGACAAATTACAGAACATGAATCTAGCATGATTCAGATGGCTGGATTTTTTTCTGAACTCTGTGAAAATTGCATATCTAAACATTTTCAAGGATCTAAACATAATTAATTACCTTAATTATTTCACTTCGGTGACTTTTGCATACTTTTAACTGAGACAGACTCTTTTTTGAAGAATCTCCCCTTTCCAATGTCAGTAAATCCGCTGAAATGATTGAAGTTTCTGAGTATGATTCAGTAATTAATGAGTGTAATTTTAGTGTGGAAATAGTTTTGTATAGCGTTATAGTTTATAAGTTCATAATATTATTGTGAACGAAGACAGACGAAATTCGTTTACTTATTTTTATTGTCATTTTTGATTTGTAATGATACCACTTATTAACATCAATTATGTAAGTTATGTCATATAATACTAAATTGTAACTTTTATTAATTTGGTGTCTACCTATTTCGAGAAGATTATTCACGCTGAGATTTACCGGGAAACCAAATGTTCCATTGAAGGGAACGGTGAATGATTGCCTACACGTGGGGCAATTCAGAACTGAGCCTGCTTTCTCTGAAATGAAAAAATAAGTCGGGTGCTATCAAAATCTTATATTTGTAAACTAATTGTTGACACAAAAGTGGGGCCAAGTATTTGTAATTGTTGACACATAATTGATTCTAAAACACTGAAATTTACCGTTTTTGAGGAATATGGTGAGACATGCACTGCACAAGGAATGAAGACAGGGGAGGGCTCTGGGGGACTTGATGGGACCGCCATACCGTTCCAAGCAGATGGGACACCGCAATTCTAGGTCTATCCGCTCTGATACAGCGTGACTCTGAGGGGGATCAAAATCAATTATCAAATCAAAACCTTAACTTCTAATATTAAAGTTACAAGTGTCAAATTTATCATTAATTGGAAGCTATCAAAGTATTCAAACTTGGCATAATTACTAATTATTTGTAACAATATAGGCATTTGGAATTTGAAAGAAAAAGTGATAGTAACACCAAGAAGTCAAATAACCATATCTGAAGAGCCAGAAGCAGCCTGCATTCCAGCGCGGGCCTCTAGTTTAACTCTGAGAAAGAGAAGACGATAGTTGGATACAAGAGCCTGCTACTCGTAGAGCTAGAAATATGATAATTCGAGTTGATTACTTGCATGTCTATGCTGAACTGTGTATTGTATTGCTTTGACAAGCATATGACTGTCTTTAACACTCCATGTTCACGTGAGAAGGCAGTGGTCACCGCGCCGTGTAGTCCGGAAGTTGGCAGACACACCATCGTGACCCGTCACATGACCTGTGAATTGGTAATCAGTCCACACCCCTTCACACCAACTGATGTCACCCTCACATATTCTGCACCCTGACTCACTGATATCACTCATTGTACATTCAATCATAACCTCCTGGATCCATAAATAGCCCCGAAGTGATTCCACTATTGAAGAGTCAAGAGAAGATCATGTTAAAACAACACAATTATCTGCAATTGACATCACTCCCACTGACACCACGTTTAATTTAAATTGAATTTAACACACTTTCCTGAAAAGGGAAACGTATTATTTGACTTACTCTGATCATATGCATCACGACATTTCGAGCAATCGAACATTGCGGAACTGAGAATTCAGCAGTATCCAAGATGCCGGAACACCATTGGTAGAACTAGAAGAAAGTGTACCACTTGAATGAATTGATTCTTCAGTATTTCTTATCATCATCTTCGAACAGTCCATTAACTAATGGGGTAATAAATAATTACCTACGTCATAAAGTTAATATGTAATTTGGCTGAGAACTTATTCAATGAATTTAGTAAATGCCCAAAGTAGTGATGATGAGCTTACATTTTAAAACAAAATCAAGGTTTAAAACACTGATGAACAGATTTATCATAGAATTTTAATATTTTTATTTCAAATTCAATAATAATTTGGTTTGTCGAGCATTTTAACGATGCAATAGAAATACAAATTTTACAGAATTTGTACCATTACATATTCATTTTGTAGAAACCATTTTAAGTCTGATTTAGAACTTAAGACCCCACCTTAAGGTAGTAAGATGGAGGGAAAGTATGATAGATAATAAATTAAGAAATAAGTTTTAACGTTATCACAGCATATTTGCCAATTACTCAATTAAATGTGTCTGACAAAATCAACTCATAACTCAAAAATCACTCAAATTGAATGATAAGAAAATCTAGTTTTGTACTTTCCTGTATTCTGCAATTATAACATTCAACCAAATGATTCTCCCATTAATACAATCAAAATGATTGAGCAACAGAGGATCAAGGAGAAGGCATCGGCAAGTAAGGATTAATTTAATAGAAATGAACTTTTCTGATATTGTGATTCCAGCAAAAATCTATTTTTTAAGATAAAGAAAATATTAAGGAACGCTTAATCTGGTTACAAGATCAGTTAAGCTAAATCTACTTCTAGTTACAAGATCAGTTTCATGATCTATTCAAGATGATGCACGATCAGCCATCACTTTTCTCTGTCCAGATACAGTTTGTTCCAAATATTCCTAGCCGAGTTTTCATCGCCCTCAACTTATCAAGTAAAAAAAGATTTTCCGTTGAGATTTTCCGTTGAGTCTGGATGTCTATTGTAATTGTATAAACCATTGTTATATTTGAATATCAGAAATCCTCTCTTTAAAAACCAACAGATCGCGTTATTAAAAGAACAGGCGCCAGCCTGGAGTAACATCTTCGCCATTATTGACAATTCATTAAGAAGTGTCAATTTATACGCCAAACCGTCCATCTTTCACGCAGAGACTCCATACCCACCCTCTCAGACTCCGGAGTTTGAGAACTGACCGTCATCCGAATCACCGTGTGCCTTGTCCCGCTTCATCTTAGCCCGCTTATTCTGGAACCACACTCGGATCTGGGTGGCAGACAGCTGGATCTGCTCGGCCAGCTCCTCCCTTTCCAAGCTGGTCAGTCGGGGCTGGCAGGAAGAATGTGTTAACTAAAAAACAATAAACAGTTTGACCTGATTTACGATGTGTTTACTCGATGTGAATATTTAGCACTGCCTGACATTGCCAGTGCTATGCAGTATGCTACCATACTACCACACTACCACACCGGTATGCTACCACGCGGGTATACTACCACGCTAGTAAGCTACCAGACCGGTTAGTTTACCATACTGGTATTCTACCACGCTGGTATCCACCACACTGGTATGCTACCACATAGGTATGCTACCACACTGGTATGTTACCACACTGGTATGTTACCATGCTAGTATGTTACCACATAGGTATGCTACCACGCTGGACGCTGGCATGCTACCACACTAGAACTCTACCACGCTGGTATGTTACCACACCGGTATGCTACCGCACCAGTATACTATCACACCGGTGTGCTACCACACTAGATCTCTACCACACTAGATCTCTACCACACTAGCATACCACTACACGAGCCCACGTACCTGAGACTTGAACCTGTCCTCCAGAAGTTGAAGCTGGTCGTTAGTGAAGACAGTCCTTGCCTTTCCGTTCCTTCCTGTGGCGTCTCAGAGGTCCGATTGGGATGGTAGCTGAAGATATGAATTGTGAATCAGTGACGAGATTGGCAGAGCAATATAAGTATTAGATTGATCTAACATTGAAAACCAAGAATCACGCATGGTCGCATGAATCTGTACCACTCCAGTACCACAATCCTGATAATAACCTTCGTATTCGAGACCGAGTCTGAGGGCAGTGACTTCGTCCAGCACGTCCGCCGTAGCGACTATCTTGTCGTAGTCGTCCTCCGACACGAAGGCCGCCCCGAACGAGCTGTTCCTGTTGCCGTCGTACCGCTTAGCTATGTGCACTACCGGGACTTTCTGATTCCGCTCCACCTGAACTCGCGATGTAAAACCAAAATTAACGAGCGATTCAATGATATATGTTTTTTGAGGGTTTTACTTCTATTCCAACAGCCATACGGCCAATGACAGGAATCGAAGGATCCAAGTAATGAAGCCCGGGTTATCCATACTTTCTTCGCCGAGATATTCAAAGAATTTAAAAAAGTAATAATAATATTTGTTAGAAAGCTACAACAATCTTGTTTCGCCTTCCTTGTGTGCAACATAAGATTGAGCTAGAGATCTAGAAGATGCGGATCGTACCTGTGACATTCCGAGGATATCCTGCACTCCGAAAGGGGTCGGGGACTTGGCGCACTGCGAGGAAGCCATGTTCGGAGCTGCGGCGAAGTAGTCCGAGTGAAAGCCTCCGTCAGACGTCTGCGAGATGGTTACAATGTTACAATATATTATTATTTGGTAAGGAATTTAGCAGTTCAAGGGGTAAATGTACAATTATAGATTATCACGTTCGATTAAAGCTAACTATCATCCAGCTAGGAATGATAGGCTATGCTTTTATCACTCTTATGAAAGCATAAAATAACAATAAATCCTATCAAAAAAGGAAAGAGGACTCAAAAACTAGGAATTTGATATAGCAGTTTGAAACACAGCTGCACAACAGACCTGCATGAGAGAACAGGAGGATTGGGCACCAGGAGGCTGATGATTGGTGAACAGACCATCTGTGATGTGGGGCACATTGTTCACTGAGCTGTAGTAAATGTTCATCTTCCTGCAACGAGCGATCAGAGTGTTAGGAAGCAGTTTAATAAGGAGTAATCCTACCACTTTTTACGTAGCATTGTTTTTCCGTACTACCTTATCGGACATAATTATCACGGACATTACAGTCACGCTCAAGGGTGCCAAATACGTGAAAATATCGCCAAAAAGTACGACGTGTTGGCCACTGAAGGGAAGTACGCGTATTTTTCTCACGAACTTCAACACGGATTCTGAATAGGGGTTGTTAAATACGTGAAGAAGTACGCGCACATGGGTTACCAAATATAACAAAACGATGGTATCGTAAACATTAAGAGTGCGCGGCGCGCGCGATCTATACATGACAATACAGCTTATTCGACGTTTAATGGTGGCGTGTCGAACTCATATATGCGCGGCTTTTCAATGCGCGGCGTAATAGTGCGCGGCTCGCTGCCTGTAATTAACAGGCAGCGAGCAGCCGCGCACATAACAAAAATTTTCAAAATTGAACTTGAAGGAGAAAAAGAACGACAGCTTCTGCCAAAAAATCCGAATTGCATTTTGCCGTATTTAAAAAACCTTGATCACGCTCAGAGTGAATTTCACTGTCCGTGAAAATTAAGTCCGATTTACCTATAAATTCCTCTATAAATTTCTAGGGTAAGGACGCAAAATGTTTGACTTAATCTCAAATAATAAATTTTTTATGGAAATTATGCTTCGTTTTCATGCTTAGTACTAATACTATACCTGCAATAAGGAAATTCATCATATTACTAGATCAATTAAGGATAAATATTGAAAGATCTTCAATTCAAGTATTCAAATCGTGGAAGAAAATGGGAAAAATCAAGCCGAATTTTTGAAATATGAAGTGGCAGGATTGAGCGTGAATATAATGACGTGAAGTTTTAGGTCCGTAAGGTAGTTAGAGGATGTTAATGAGTAGTTTGTTACCAGAACAGCTTGTCTCTATATAGTGCGCTGTCTCTTTACATTGCGGTAATCGGAGGGATGATTATGAACATTCGAGGGAGGTTCAGTGAGTTTAATTAACGAAGTACAAATGACGCGGTTGCCCGGTGGTTTTTCTAATGGATAGGAGAGATAGAGTTGCAATAGAACACAAGTGCCATGAGATGAAAATTTGACCATCAATATGAAAATTTCCATATACCGCATGATCTGTATATATTCTGCTTCTCCCCACTTGCTTTGAAACAATAGGTCATCTTCAAATTTTCAAATGAATTTGTATCGGCGTACTATTTTCTACCCAACTAGAAAACGAAAGGGGGGTACGATTATGCTCCACTCCCCATTGAGTGCTCATTCTGCATAGATTGGTACATAAATTGGCTTCGTATCTCTAACAGAAGATGCGATATTGCTTATCAACGTTTTTGTCCCATTTAGGAAGAAAAAGGGTCCAAAAAAACGTTCTAAAACCTACTATACATTCCGTTCACATCACACCATGTTACAGTTCGGGGCACATACGACCCTTACTAAACTCCCACACACAACGGAAGATGAAGTTACAGCAGTACCGTGCTCTTGACTTCTTCACTGTGCAATAGAAGAGCTCCCCAAGAGTTACCATTTGTCAGGGGTTCATCCAATAGAAGCGCGCAATATATATTCTAGGTTTCACAATAATCGTGAGATATCTACTATAAACCGCTCACTGTACTGCAGCGACGGATCTTTCGACTTTCACATCGAGTCTCAACTCCAGCATCAGTAACAGCTCACTGTACGCATTATTCAAATTCTCACGCCGAGAGCGAAGCGCAGCCGCTTCGAAATAACGTCATTATCAAGACGTAAAATGGTGGAGTTGGTGACGCTGAATGAGTCCTTTTCGCTGAATACACTGGCAATACTCTCTCTTTCTCTCTCTGTCTCTTGAGTTCGCAGATAACGGAGGGTTTTAAGTCACGTGACCTTCCCATATCACACCTGTCAAGAGGAAATGGACTATCTCAACCCACCTCACGTATCACTCGCACAGCAACTTACTGCTGCTCGAGAGCCTTTCAGTTGTGGTGGAGATGACGTCATTATCATAGCGCAGAGTGGTATGTTGATGATGCTGAATCGCGTACGCGGTTCGGAGAAATGTGGCGAAAATGTGGGAGGGAACGAAGTAAAACAGGCATAAAAGTGCTAGTGAGGATATAGTAAATTTTGGTGAGCTAGATTACAACACTCACTCTTACCTTTCCTGAATTTGGTCAGATATTGTGATTCAAATATCGAAAAATGTCGGAATTTCGGAACTGTCAACAAAAAATAGTACCATTTCAGAAAAGGGCCAAAAATCTTCAACAAAAATGGTACCATTTCCTCATTTCAGAAAATGAACAAAAATTCTGAACAAAATGGTACTAATTCCTTAATTCAGAAAAGGACCGAAAATCTTCAGCAAAAATGGTACCATTCCGTAAAAAAGCCAAAATCTTGAACAAAATCAATCATAAAACAGCAAAATTTAACTAAATTAAGCCCCAATGAACCCCCAAAAATTATACCCCCATTTTGCAATTTTTCGATATCCACCGGGGGTTTGTGGGGTTGCCCCCCCTCATTGTAGCGAAAGAAAAGGTAAATCCGGTAAACCTTCTAAAAATGTTCTAAAATTTCCTTAAAAACTATTGTACATACTATGGTGGTCAAGGACATTACTTTTCCTCCCCATGATAGTCCTATTGTTTTATCGAAATTCGGATTTTCCAGAAACCTTATATGTTGATACCGCAACAGAAACCCTGAAAACTGAAACATTTAGTCTGAACGCCAATTCATCACAGTCGTTTGACTTTAAATTTCGGGGCGCTTGGTTTGATTTCAAGTCATAAGTATTATCATTACGAGTAGAGATATCGTGATAATATGTCGGAGACTTGAAACTTGAATCATCTGAGCGAAGGACAGACATGATTCCACTAAGCCGAGCTTGACTAACGTGAGAGGTGTAAGGGAGCAGTTGAATGAAAACGACATAAAAATGAACGACATAAAAATGAACGACATAAAAATGAACGACAATGACTGACACAACACCAGCACATGTTTCAGATTTAACAGTATAGATATAAAAGGTAGTGTACACAAGCCACAACCAGCAACCCTCATTATATAATTTAAATATCTGCTTACCATTCCCCCATTCCACGATGCCTTTTTTAAACAGGGGAGGAAATACCCGAGGAAACAAACATTTTGAGTTTCCTCGGATATTTCTCCCGAAGAACAAGGGACACTGAAATGCAAATGTTCATTACTACCAAGAATAAATGAATTTTGGAAGCGTGTTAGTCCCATTCATAATATCAACATTTCTAATTATAGGTGAAAATGTCAAAATTGATGGCGAATGTCAACTTTCAGAGAACCCAGTTGTTTTTGAATGGCATTAATTGTTGAGTGAAATGAGAGGTTAATGGTGAAATATATTCTTTATTTGATTTACGGAACACCACACATGCCAACATTGCCAGCAGAAATTGACATTTCATTAAATAGCGAAGCCCGAAAAAGATTACAAAAGCAAAGCTTGAAAACGTGGCTTTTGTTTCGATATTATCAATGAAATTTTGGAATGTAGTAGTGGGAAGTTTTACTTTTGTTCCATATCGGGAGACTCAGTATAATTAAGATTCAGAGCAACTCTTGAAGTTTTTTCCGAAATCCTTTAAATAAGAGGGTGCAAAATGTCGTATGTCCGTTTTTAGTTTTTCGAATTTTTAAATCTCCACAAAATACTATTTAAGTCAAATGATGGTCAAATCTTTTGGATAATATGCGGGAGACATACAAGTCTCTTGGAACAGCAGTTTTCCTTATGGAACTAAGAGGTATAGTAATGGGACTATTTTAAATGCCTCCTAAAAATGTTTTTCTTCAGACATACGATGTTTGATTTTATAGGGTATGGTCTGTTCAAGTAATTTATTGATCAACAAACTGGATTACCATTTTAGTTTTACTATTTTAGGTGGGACCAGAAATGGTATCACAATTCATGAAAGTGGCAAATAAATGACGATTCGCGCTTCAATCAGTTAATGAACAACACCAGTAAGATAGTATTAAGATGACTGAAGAATAACATTGATTTCAAAAGTATATCTTTGTTTAGCTGTAATCAGTTATCAGCTTGTGATTAAGATTCCGAATTAAGATTTCTATCTCAGAGTACAGCGGTCTACGACTACGTACTATGGATGAAGCTGTGCGAAGAAATTCTGGAGGCATGACCTACGCAATACCAAGTGGTCTGCTTGCATCCTGCAGTGCACCTTCTTGTCAATATAGTATTAGTGGTGCACTAGCTTACCCACAGATCCATTTGACATTGGAAAATCAGCGCGCAAGTTGACTGTAAGCTCACATGCTGATTGGAGCTGAAGAACTTCATGAAATTGAAAATCAAATGGATATGCTTATGTAAACCGTGCCGTGAATGCAACGAAGTATTCTTAAACTTTGAAAAGAAAGAATAAAAAGAGGGCTTTATTGAACAACTACTGAGCTCACGTTGGGAAATCGCCTATTTCATGAAATGGTCAATATCATGAAGGTTTAACGTATGTTATTAGAACTTACTAGAAATATAACTGAAGTTTATTAATTGCGATCGTAGTGGCAGTAGATTTACAACTTGATCAAAAGCAACACATTACCATCAACTTGGGCCGTAGTAGTATATACTGGGTGAGCTCAGCAAACTGACAGTTTATCATATGATAATGTGATTGGGTACATGTAAACGCCATGTTCACTCTATACTCCCGGCACAATTAATTGGCTGCACGAAGCCACGTCATTTTCAGGACTTAAAACGGCGAATTGACGACTTAAACCGTCTAATGGCGGTGCAGGACATGTGCTCAATATTCACTAAAGACATAACAAGTGAGAAGATTAGTAAATTATACGGTATGTTAAGTATGTAACGACACAATTATAAGAGCTCCAGTGTTCATGGTGTTGGGTAAGGGGGTAGCTGAGGAGGAGGAGGAGGAGTTTTGCTTGTTAATTGGAGTTCGGGAGAGACGGAGAGAAGCAGGAGCAAGGGGAGATGTCAAATGTTGACATGTAATAACGTCATTGCTCCTCACAACACCTGAACTAGCATAGAACACAGAGTCTCAAGTTGAATGGAGCGAACTTTTGGGTGACTAGGTGGAATCTACAGGAAATGTGAACAAAAAACGAGATATTATTATGATATTCAAATTTCAATAAGATGATATTAATCCATTACAATCAACCGGGGTCCCAGAAAGCCAGAATACATTCCCGGTCTAGATTAATGAAAATTCTCGTTTTTCTAAAGCCGGACTATTAAATCAAGAGGCGTAAACATCGCATCATTATTACCAGGAAGTGTAGACCGAAGCCTCGACTGTTAATAGTAGGAAACACATAAGAATACGAAGATACCATTATGGCTAAATATGAATGGTTACGCAGCAAGATCAGAAGATGAAAGCACGAAATCCACGAGTGCAGTAGTACACGCGAAACACTATACAAACAACAAATAGGAAGCTCTTATGTAAACACGGCAACAAAATGTAACGAAAGTGACAGGTCTGCCCCCCTGGAGATGATATTAGGTACTCACCCTAACTGAATTAGAGGTAACATCATCACGATTGACGCGTCCCCCGCGTGTCACGTGACTTTGACCACGTGATTCCTGATACTTTGCACGTGGCCGGTGCTTGACATCGGTCCGGTGCTATGGCAGCGTACCACGTGACTCTGACGTCATGTCACGTGATGTAGCTCAGGCTCTTTGGGCGCTATCCTGCAAATTACGTAAACTGATTGAGTTCAATTTGGTCTGACCTAACCAGTCTGGACTGCTACAATTCATTATGTTAAACTACTATTACCCTTTACTAAACCAATATTTCATTTTGCTCGGCGCCCACAAGCTAAAATGCCTTGAAAAACAAGGAAAAAAATCCCGCATTCTCAATCTAGAGAAAAACGTATATAGTATTTGGTAGCCGGTAGGTATGGCCCATGGAAACCCCAGGGCCAGGCCAAACCTACTATGTTTAAATTTTCAATCATTCAAATTCAATAGTTTAATGTTTAACAAGGCAGTTCCTACGTCCTAGATAATAGATATAATTTAATAATATACCTGTTACCCAATTGTCAGCGCTAAGCAATAAAAGGTACCCACGGTCGATCAAAATCAAATGGAATTGTTCGATCGATCAACTGTATTCTATCGTTTTTTGCCTTTGATCGAGTGATAAATAAACGCCTAATTAAACAATAAACTATTGAATAATTACAAACAATTATCAGTAGCTCCCTCTCCCCTATCTGATGTAAACAATAATCCCAAATACTCAGTTGAAATTAACGCACGGGAATGGTTCCATATTAATAATCAAAAAGATGAGGTAGCAGTGTTTTTACAATAATTTTAAGGTTCTCAAAATATCTGTATTCCACAACCCAAGGGATCCTGGAATCGGGGACCGAGAATTCGGCGACATTATATTCCACACGGTATTTTAAGGGCTCAGATATCTAAATTAGTAAATTAGGAATTCCTGTGGAATTCGACAGCCCGTATGGGGTCTTTAGGGACTAACAACGATAATTTTCAAAGCTATGATTTTGAATTCTTAGAAATAGATGATAGGACATTCTAAATTTTGAGGTTGCACTACATCAGACGTCCGTCTAGGTACTTACTTCTAGTTGCTGAAGCCTCTTTAGTCTTGAAGTGTACAACTACACTCTCCTGGAATTCTTGACCATACTCTACTACTCTAGGTCTTGTACTCCAATGGCTCACTTCCAAACCTTATAAAAATAATATTTTATCAGCTTCAATTATAACTTCAATTATAACTTTAATATTTACTTCCTGAATGGTTAACAAGGGGTTTATAGCTAAATCGCACCTGTGGGAAAAAATAGACTAAACACTGCAGACGAGCACTTTCATAAACTCAAGGCAAATCAGTGCAGTAGATTTTGACATGGCCAGGACTTATTGATTAGCTAGGTTCGGACTAACAAGATGCTATTGGGGTCATTCATAAGGGACGTCGGCAACGAGGGTGAGGAAGAGTCTGGCCAATGCGGACATAGGGGGAGGGCCAGGGGGCGTTAGGCCAAATGCGGACGTTAGGTACAGGCATTTTTGTCGATTTGAGGGGCATTTCACTAGAAAATCGCGGAATTTCGTGCCACAAACTGATGACTGAAAAATTTTGTGGAAAAGTGCGGACGTTTGCGGACAGGGGGAGAGAAGGGGTCTATAATAGCCGAGAAGGGGTCCATAGAAACAAAGAATGGCCGAAATTTTGTCATATGTGGACCGGATCACAAGTAAATAGTGCGCGGCTTCGCGCAAATCAACTTTCTATAAATTTTGAAGCCACAAATTCAATATTAGTTGTCAGCACTACAAATGCGCGTCACGCCGCGCGCGCAAGGCCCACAAAAATAACATCCATGTTCGTTCCATGGCCGAATTACAAATTTCAAGAGTAGAAGGGACACGGGTTACATCGGCCATCGTGCAATGGTAGACTTTTTTCGAAAGATGGTTTGGGTAACTGCTTAGTGAGTTTGACAACAGCAACCATGTCCTCAGTCAACTCGATGATTACTTTTACCGATATCAGTGAAAGTTAGATGCTTACTTGATGCACCAGACAGTACATCTAGGCGTCCATGAGGTTCATTGGCTGAAAATGAAATTATAGAATATCTCTAAATAAAGCATTTTGTGGAATAACAGGATTTTATATTGAAGTACCATAAGTAACAGATTTCATATGAATTTATGCATTTAAAGCATAGAAACAATAATATAAATAATTGAGAAAATTTTCAAATGTTCATTTCATGTATACAATTTACAAAATCGAAGCGTAAAATAAAATTGAATAACCAACAGTAAAACTCAGTTAATTTTCTATTTAAATCCAGGCATGACTGACTGATGTTTGATCATGGCAAATTAAAAAAATATCGGATTCATGGATTGTCAATAGAATACATATTGCAATAGGCATTGCAATTTGGCATTGTATAGCATAGGCCATAGCATTGTACATAGTGTAATACACTGCATAAGAAAGGTATACGTAATCTCATTGTTAAACATATCATCTGGCCATTTTGTTCATTAATTATTCGGTGATTAACAAAATTCCTAAATTGTTTTAATGGACTATCATTTTGAATTCGTACAATTTAAAAACTTAATCAATAGTCGAGCAAAAACAGGCTTTGGGCTAATAATTGTCGCAACTGTATCAAGCTTTCAGCTGCATTCTACTGATAGCGATCCGAGTCAAATCTTCTCATTGAAAATGAAGCTCCTCTGCTGAAGTGAAACGATATACCGTAGTATTTTGTGTATTTCAAGAAGTAAAGTCAGGATCAACTGTTCAAGTGACTGGAGTGCCATCCTCAGAAAATCAATCACAAAAAGAATCATAATCGTCGCATGATCTTACCGGAGAAACGGATCTTGATTTGTTCATCATCTCTGTAACATAATTCATGACTCGACTGATTCATTATTCTCAAGAATAACGTTGTTTGATCATCTCCGCAATGCATAGGGGCGTAGGGGGTCTTTTGCCGAATGCGGACTTGGTCGATTTGACAAGCATTTCGCTTGAAAACCGACGATTTTTCAGAATTTGGACTTATTTTGTCGACATTATGACAAATAATCAAGTTTATTTTGTCGCAATAAAGCAATAATTAGGACAATGGGCATAACAATGTGGACGCAAAAAATCTTCGAGATGAAAATGGATATGTACGGGGGAGACGGTGTTTGAGGTTGCGGATAAGGGAAAGGGGGTCTTAAAGAGCCAAAAGCCATGCGTCCTTATCTTGATTGGTTCGCGTTATCTTTCTCAATTTGATTGGTGCAGCAGTTTCTAGGTCTCCGATTGGTGGACTCTATTCAGGTCCTCCCCGGTGACTCTTGCTTCCAGATACTCTATCTTCCTTTCCAGTGTCGTCAGCTTCTCGTTTAGCTGTGCTAGTTTCGATCTGCGGAGAGATCTGGTCATACTGTGCAAAACTAGACTAGAGGAAGGCTAGGGGAATTTTACTGATGCGCATTAGATTTGCAAATCGAACAGTAATTGTATGATGCAATGAGATGACTATGAATCGGTTATATTAAATTTGAACTACCTTTACTTAACTTAAATTATAATCGGTACTTTTCTAATAGTCAAAATTCGAATTTTTGACTAAAATTTGGCAAACCATAATAATCACCGACAATAGAAAAAGTCGAATATCATTTTCCGTGAAATTTTCGAGATTCATTGCAATCCATTTTCGAGATTCATAGCAAATTGGAGGAGTCAGTTACACTAAAATGTCGGTATTCCAACACCGTCGCCGTTTGTTTAGGGATCGGTAACTCATCAATTTCCCTGCACAATTTAACCCTCCAATCAAGTTGACACCGGGACACAGTAGATATCTTTGTTGAGGGCGATCTATAAAGGACGTCCGCAATGAGGGAGGGGGTGTTTGGAAAAATGCGGACGCCCGCACTTTATAGAACCTTCTGAC
Organism: Beroe forskalii; assembly: GCA_011033025.1. Classification (NCBI taxonomy): domain Eukaryota; kingdom Metazoa; phylum Ctenophora; class Nuda; order Beroida; family Beroidae; genus Beroe; species Beroe forskalii. The sequence continues at coordinate 288,170 of WFMF01000197.1, forward strand.
GTTTTCATGCGGGTCTATAATGTATAGACACTTGCCTGATTGGGTCCATATTGGTTTAGACCCTCGCCCTACGGGCTTGGGCCAAAACCGGATACATCCCTCGGGCTAACGCCCTCGGGAAGTATCCCAAAATGGACCCGATAGGCGTGTGTCTATGTATTTAATATAGACATTTTGGTCGATTTTACGGTTATTTCTGAAAATGTCAAAACATTTCAAAGGGGCCTATGTTAACACAGGCCCTTTCTATGTTTAGGTCACGATGTATGTCCTATTCCATTGTATTTACTACGTTACAGTATTAAAGTAGCTCTTCTCCCTCCCCTACCTGATGAAAACAATCCCGAATACTGTACCTAGCTAACTCAGTTAGTATCCCGTACCTGGCACTCATATCGAAGTTGTTGAGGAAGTGGGCAATACGCATGATGCTCGTAGTTATCACCTGGATCAGTTCTCTGTTGTCCCAGTCAGCCTGAATCTGGTCCTGCACGGTAACTACACTAGACATGCCTGGGGCACGGTTATATCTGCCAATCTTGCTTAAATTTCTAAATATAATTTCACTGAAGTTCCTTATTATGATATAACGTTCAAATTATGTGACATAATTTTGGCTCAATTGAAAATACAGTATGCCATCTAAACGTATGCTAGAAACAGGCTGAAATGAGGATTATACAATTTCACAATTCAGGCTCCATATTTGGAAACGTTCAGTTGCAGAAATTATTGTCCATCCGGTTTGCAGTTAACTTCTATACTAATGAACCCCATTTTAAAGCAAACTTAGTGTTTGTGAAACATTTCACAGTTCAAAAACGTTTAGTATTACCTCAGTCAACTCTGATTACTTTTACCGATATCAGTGAAAGTTAGATGCTTACCTGATGCACCAGACAGTACATCTAGGCGTCCATGAGGTTCATTGGCTGAAAATGAAATTAGAGAATATCTCTAAATAAAGCATTTTGTGGAATAACAGGATTTTATATTGAAGTACCATAAGTAACAGATTTCATATGAAATTATGCATTTAAAGCATAGAAACAATAATATAAATAATTGAGAAAATTTTCAAATGTTCATTTCATGTATACAATTTACAAAATCGAAGCGTAAAATAAAATTGAATAACCAACAGTAAAACTCAGTTAATTTTCTATTTAAATCCAGGCATGACTGACTGATGTTTGATCATGGCAAATTAAAAGAATATCGGATTCATGGATTGTCAATAGAATACATATTGCAATAGGCATTGCAATTTGGCATTGTATAGCATAGGCCATAGCATTGTACATAGTGTAATACACTGCATAAGAAAGGTTAGAAGGTATACGTAATCTCATTGTTAAACATATCATCTAGCCATTTTGTTCATTAATTATTCGGTGATTAACAAAATTCCTAAATTGTTTTAATGGACTATCATTTTGAATTCGTACAATTTAAAAACTTAATCAATAGTCGATCAAAAACAGGCTTTGGGCTAATAATTGTCGCAACTGTATCAAGCTTTCAGCTGCATTCTACTGATAGCGATCCGAGTCAAATCTTCTCATTGAAAATGAAGCTCCTCTGCTGAAGTAAAACGATATACCGTAGTATTTTGTGTATTTTAAGAAGTATAGTCAGGATCAACTGTTCAAGGTCATAAGTGACTGGAGTGCCATCCTCAAAAAATCAATCACAAAAAGAATCATAATCGTCGCATGATCTTACCGGAGAAACGGATCTTGATTTGTTCATCATCTCTGTAACATAATTCATGACTCGACTGATTCATTATTCTCAAGAATAACGTTGTTTGATCATCTCCGCAAAGCATAGGGACGTAGGGGGTCTTTTGCCGAATGCGGACTTGGTCGATTTGACAAGCATTTCGCTTGAAAACCGACGATTTTCAGAATTTGGACTTATTTTGTCGACATTATGACAAATAATCAAGTTTATTTTGTCGCAATAAAGCAATAATTAGGACAATGGGCATAACAATGTGGACGCAAAAATCTTCGAGATGAAAATGGATATGTACGGGGGAGACGGTGTTTGAGGTTGCGGATAAGGGAAAGGGGGTCTTAAAGAGCCAAAAGCCATGCGTCCTTATCATGATTGGTTGGTGTTATCTTTCCGAACATCTCGATTTGATTGGTGCAGCAGTTTCTAGGTCTCCGATTGGTGTACTCTATTGAGGTCCTCCCCGGTGACTCTTGCTTCCAGATACTCTATCTTCCTTTCCAGTGTCGTCAGCTTCTCGTTCAGCTGTGCTAGTTTCGATCTGCGGAAAGATCTGGTCATACTGTGCAAAACTAGACTAGAGGAAGGCTAGGGGAATTTTACTGATGCGCATTAGATTTGCAAATCGAACAGTAATTGTATGATGCAATGAGATGACTATGAATCGGTTATATTAAATTTGAACTACCTTAACTTAACTTAAATTATAATCGGTACTTTTCTAATAGTCAAAATTCGAATTTTTGACTAAAATTTGGCAAACCATAATAATCACCGACAATAGAAAAAGTCGAATATCATTTTCTTGGTAGGTTTTCCGTGAAATTTTCGAGATTCATTGCAATCCATTTTCGAGATTCATAGCAAATTGGAGGAATCAGTTACACTAAAATGTCGGTATTCCAACACCGTCGCCGTTTGTTTAGGGATCGGTAACTCATCAATTTCCCTGCACAATTTAACCCTCCAATCAAGTTGACACCGGGACACAGTAGTTATCTTTGTTGAGGGCGATCTATAAAGGACGTCCGCAATGAGGGAGGGGGTGTTTGGAAAAATGCGGACGCCCGCACTTTATAGTACTTTATAGAACCCTCTGACGTTTTCATGCGGGTCTATAATATATAGACACTTGCCTAATCGGGTCCATATTGGTTTAGACCCTCGCCCTACGGGCTCGGGCCAAAACCGGATACCTCCCTCGGGCTAACGCCCTCGGGAAGTATCCCAAAATGGACCCGATAGGCGCGTGCCTATGTATTTGATATAGACATTTTGGTCGATTTTACGGTTATTTCTGAAAATGTCAAAACATTTCAAAGGGGCCTATGTTAACACAGGCCCTTTCTATGTTTAGGTCACGATGCATGTCCTATTCCATTGTATTTACTACGTTACAGTATTAAAGTAGCTCCTCTCCCTCCCCTAGCTGATGAAAACAATCCCGAATACTGTACCTAGCTAACTCAGTTAGTATCCCGTACCTGGCACTCATATCGAAGTTGTTGAGGAAGTGGGCAATACGCATGATGCTCGTAGTTATCACCTGGATCAGTTCTCTGTTGTCCCAGTCAGCCTGAATCTGGTCCTGCACGGTAACTACACTAGACATGCCTGGGGCACGGTTATATCTGTCAATCTTGCTTAAATTTCTAAATATAATTTTAGTACAGTCAAAATTGGATTTAAAAGTGGACAAATTCGACTCCAAGCGATTTTGCGTGGTTTCCATGGTTTTTTGCATGAAAAATCGATCTAGCAACTTTCCACACCTCTCCGAGTTGTGGAAAGTGCCGAAAAATCGATTTTTAGCCGAGGCGCAGCCGACTGATATGTAAAAAATCGTATCTTGGCTCAGGAAGGTCGTAGAGACTTCATCTTGGGCGGAAAATGTGTGTAATGGCCATGTTTATATACAACTTGTTAATCTATTATTATAATCGAGAGAGGTAGTTATAAGTAGGAGCCTCCGCTCTCCCAGAAAATCTGACAAACTAGGAGTTGAAAAACCGCGATTTTTTGCAGGGTGGTAGAAAAAAGGTGTCTTCGTATTGCTACATTCTTCTTTTTTGAGTAAAGGCTTTAGATTTTTTGTGGTTAACGCTCAAAGTTGGAAAAAGGGTCGCGAAAACATGATCGAGTTTTAGATTTGATTCACCAGTTGAGCGCGTTGTTATGGATACATGGCTACGCGCGCAAAACTGCACGTGCATTTTCACGAAGAATCTGCCATTTCGTTGTTGTATATTTTGGAAACGTTTCCACTGTTGAAATTCATAATTTATACGTTCCCAATAGAATTTTCGAGTTCGGTAAAAAGTTTTTGACCGAAGACTAACTTATCACCGTCGTAGGAGAAATGGTAAGAGTTGTTCCATCTTTCCATTATGAAAATTAGCGGTAATTCTTTCAAGAAAACAATTCGATGGTTTGCTGCGAGAATTCGACGGAATGAGGAATTCAATTATTTACTGAAGCTAGAAGTGGGTTATGAAAAGATAAAAAATGCAAACAATTTTGATTTTAATGAGCTCGGATTCAAATTTGTTGCCCATCTATTCTCCTAATCTGAACTTAAGATTAAAAAACATAATTTTTGAGTTCTTCTTATTTAACAGCTGTTTGTTCGAGGTTGATATGCAATCGTAAAATTTGGTCTATATTTTCATTTATTTTCAAAGCCCTTATGTGAATATTTCGTAATTTCGTTACGTTGCACCCCCACCCCCAGTAACAAAAAATTGCATCAATGAATAACTTAGTGTAAGATATCACATTTTACACTTCCAAACTTAAAAAAACCGCAATTGTTCATTTTATTCCAATTTCATACGTTTCAATTGTTTTTGTCATTAATTTTCATAATTCAATATTATTATTCATTAAACTTGCGTTGTGGCTCATGAATTTTGAAAATACTGCGTACTTTAATGTCCATTTTTCAACTTTTCAAGTCTAAGAAACCAGGTCCTGACTAGGGCAATTATATGCTGGCATGGTGGTGCCCTGTAGCCAGCATTGAAAGGGTCGGGTGTCCTGTGACCCAGAAGGCCCAACGGGCCTTCTAGTAAACATATGCTCTAAAATGCTCACAAACTGAGTTATGGGCCAAAAACCATTTTTGGGGCACCCGCATGGCCTAATTTAGGTTATTTCGATATCTTGGCTCAGGAAGGTCGTAGAGACTTCATCTTGGGCGGAAAATGTGCGCAATGAGCATGTTTATGTACAATTGTTAATAGACAAATGCTCTGAAATACTCAGGAACCGAGTTATGGGCCAAAACCATTTTGGGGCACCGCATGGCCTAATTGAAGTATTTCGATATCTTGGCTCAGGAAGGTCGTAGAGACTTCTTCTTGGATGGAAAATGTGCGCAATGGCCATGTTTATATACGACTTGTTAATAAACATATGCTCTGAAATGCTCACAAACCGAGTTATGGGCCAAAAACCATTTTTTGGGGCACCCGCATGGCCTAATTTAGAGTATTTCGGTATCTTGGCTCAGGAAGGTCGTAGAGACTTAATCGTGGGTAGAAAATATGCGCAATGGCCATTTTTATACACGACTTGTTGATAAACATATGCTCTAAAATGCTCACAAACTGAGTTATGGGCCCTTCATGGTTTAACGCAGGGTATTTCAGTATTTCGGTGCCTTGCCTCTTGGCTCAGGAAACATGCAGATATTTGGTTTTGGAGTTTTGGGTTGTGTGTGCGCAGTTTATTGACAACTTTTTAACAAACTTGCACCATAAAATGTTCGAAGGCCGAATTATGAGCCAAAACTGGTCTCAGGACACCCATGAGTTGAATTCCATGCTTCAGCTAAGGAAGGTCGTAGAGAATTCATTTTCGGTGTGAAAACTATAACATGCATTATGCAATGGTCATTGGTCATGTTTCTTATATACGTCATGATTTGCTCATAAAGATTTGCTCTGGAATACCAACGACTCAAAAATTCGGTTTGAGTCTAGTAGGAGTCGAATGCCAAGGCTGCAAACCAATATATATGGGCCAACCCAAAACAAAATATCTACGGCTTTACTGAGTCAAGACACCGAAATACCCTGAATTAAACCATGAGGGTGCCCAAAATGGTTATGGGCCCATAACTCAGTTTGTGAGCAATCTATAGCATATGTTTATTAACAAGTCGTATATAAACATGGCCATTGCGTACATTTTCACACCGAAAATGAATTCTCTACGACCTTCCTTAGCTGAAGCATGGAATTCACCTCATGGGTGTCCTGAGACCAGTTTTGGCCCATAATTCGGCCTTCGAACATTTTATGGTGAAAGTTTGTTAAAAAGTGGTCAATAAACTGCGCACACACAATCCAAAACTCCAAAACCAAATATCTGCATGTTTCCTGAGCCAAGAGGCAAGGCACCGAAATACTGAAATACCCTGCGTTAAACCATGAAGGTGCCCAAAATGATTATGGGCCCATAACTCAGTTTGTGAGCATTTTAGAGCATATTTTTATCAACAAGTCGTATATAAAAATGGCCATTGCGCACATTTTCCACCCAAGATGAAGTCTCTACGACCTTCCTGAGCCAAGATACCGAAATACTCTAAATTAGGCCATGCGGGTGCCCCAAAAATTGTTTTGGCCCATAACTCGGTTTGTGAGCATTTCAGAGCATATGTTTATTAACAAGTCGTATATTAACATGGCCATTGCGCACATTTTCCATCCAAGAAGAAGTCTCTACGACCTTCCTGAGCCAAGATATCGAAATAGCCTAAATTAGGCCATGCGGGTGCCCCAAAAATGGTTTTTGGCCCATAACTCGGTTCCTGAGTATTTCAGAGCATTTGTCTATTAACAATTGTACATAAACATGCTCATTGGTGCACATTTTCCGCCCAAGATGAAGTCTCTACGACCTTCCCAAGATATCGAAATAGCCTAAATTAGGCCATGCGGGTGCCCCAAAAATGGTTTTTGGCCCATAACTCAGTTTGTGAGCATTTTAGAGCATATGTTTATCAACAAGTTGTATATAAACATGGCTATTGCGCACAATTTCCGCCCAAGATGAAGTCTCTACGACCTTCCTGAGCCGAGATACGATTTTTTACATATCAGTCGGCTGCGCCTCGGCTAAAAATCGATTTTCGGCACTTTCCACAACTCCGAGTGTGGAAAGTTGCTAGATCGATTTTTCATGCAAAAAACCATGGAAACCACTCAAAATCGCTTGGAGTCGAATTTGTCCACTTTTTTGGCTATTTTTTGCCAGATTTGACTGTACTACACTGAAATTCCTTATTATGATATAACGTTCAAATTATGTGACATAATTTTGGCTCAATTGAAAATACAGTATGCCATCTAAATGTATGCTAGAAACAGGCTGAAATCAGGATTTTACAATTTCACAATTCAGGCTCCATATTTGGAAACGTTCAGTTGCAAATATGGAGCCGGTTTGCAGTTAACTTCTATGCTTATGAACCCCAATTTAAAGCAAACTTAGTGTTTGTGAAACATTTCACAGTTCAAAAACGTTTAGTATTAATTCTGTAAAAAATTATGTACACCAAAATTAAATATACATTGTAATTATTCAATATTACAATCTCGATTAATCTCGATTTATATATGTTATATATTATAATCTCAATTCAATTACATTATATCGGGTTTATAATGCCAAAAGTTTAGAAGACTCGAATAAATTTTCTGTGATGAGCGGTCACGTTTAATATCACAGAATTAATAGTGCCGGCATTACATTTAAATTGGTGCTCAGCCATCTGAAACGTAGCTTTATTATACATTTAATAACTGCGTTCATAGAAATTCAATTCAAGTATATAATATACAATTTTATATATCAATGAAAAGTATGACCAATTGAATACATCCATGAAATATCTAAGTAAATTGTAATTTAATTTAATAATTATAATAATGCTTCATATTAAATATTGATATCTATCAAGAAGACAAGTCATCAAACGATAATCCATCCAGAAATTCCTCCATAGCCCGAACATCTTGTTCCACTTCACTAGGATTTACATTTGAACTCTGCGAGTCAGACTCAGAAAAGAGTTTCAATTTGGGTACACTGCTACAGTCTCGGAAAAAGGATCCAGCATCCTCGGGCGATTGTGATGCAAAGGGAGCAATAAGGACAAAACTGTCAGAAGTCATGACATCTTCTCTTTGGATCAATTCAGTGACTCTGGGAGACAGGGCTGACAAAATGGGGGAGGACTGGGGTGAAAGCGTTGCTGCAGAATTAGTAGGGAGAGTTGGTGGGGCAACTTGGCTAGATTCTCTGTCTACCGTACTTTTCACTACTGGGCTGCATGAAGACTCTGATATTGATTGCTGAGACACTTGAGAAGTGGATATGCCCTGTGAAAATGGAAAAGCAGACTCAAGAAGTGATGCAAATGGCGTCTCCCTATCATCGATGAGATTTGAAGATGTGATATCGGACAACTGGGGAATCGTTGTGTCTGCAAAGGGACAAAAGGAAGGCAATCTGGCTGCTGGAATGGAGTTGGGTCTGCCTCAACTGATTTGTTTTCAGTTATAGTAGGAACAGGTGTGGGTATTTCAAGAGAAGTTCGATAAAAGACACTAACAGACAATGTTCCTGATGGGGTTCCAACCACACCAATCCTCTCACATTTCACACTATCTCCAAGGAGCATTTCCACTGGCACAACTTCATCACTTATCTCATGGGATATGAAGAAGAAGCCACCATTGGTCTGTTTTCTTGTAAGACGATAGGTTGGAGTAGCTCTAGATGCACACATAACACTTCTCAAAAGCATGCACAAGGCATTGTATACTGTAAAAGTAACTTTGACCTGTTCATACTTTTTATCGAGTGAAAAGGTCCAGATTTCAAGTGCCATAACTTCATTCTCAGAGGTATGAAGCTGAATTTTGAGACTGATAGTCTTGCCATTAAAAACATTGTTCATAATAACCTTTTCTTTGCAGTCCTCGGCAACTTTTGCACTTTCTGACAAAGTTACATTGAACCAGCTAGGAGACGTTGAACTTGATTCAGATGATAAAGCAGATCCATGACGGGAACACACTATTGTTTGTATGGACTTGAAACAAAACTGTTTGAGATAAACTTCAAGATCTTTTTTGTCTTTACTGTTCAATGGATATGGACTGTTCATCAAAAACAAATACCAATTCACTTATATAGGGTGAAGCTTTCTGCCATATTCCATACCCTCAAAAGTATAATTCATTAGTGTGATCAAAGTGAAATAAATATCATACTGTATGGCAATAAATCTGGGATAGCAACAGTACACAGCAATATTTGGACCTGTCTTTCAGGCAAAAATTGCTGTGTACTATGCCCTAAGGTGTGCAATATGGGATCATTCACATATAATGTAATCATCTAGGGGGGTTCAAATGATTACATTACATGTTATTGTAAAAAGTAAAACTACTCTAACCTTTATTACGAGGGGAGGGGGGGGGGTTAAAACCAGCTAAAAATTGATGTTGTAACATGTGAACCATCCCTATTCATCGATAGCAGCCAAAATGTAAGTTGGCTATATTTGACATTTATGGCTTCTTTGCAGTGAAATAGTGAAAAATGACGATTTTTCAAATTTCAAAATTTCATATTTTCATGCGAGCCAATCAAAAATTGGCTCGCATGCAAGTTTTGTTTTATGCCCTAGAACATTGCTACCAAGTTTCAAGGGTTTTCCTCAAAAACTGTAGGAGATTTTAAAGTTGATTTTCGGCAAATGGCATTGTAAGTTCACATGCACTGTAATTATAGGTGAAATCTTGATTTGAAAAATTCATAACTGTGGCTAGGAACAATATTTTTTGATGTGGTAAAAACCTACTGGTAGCTGGCCTTCAGCTCTATCAGAAACAACAAAAAACTGAAAATCGACCTCAGACACCCCCTCACAAAAGGATTTGTAACTCAAAAACTAGAAGAGATACAGCCTTTGGACCTATCTCAAAAATTCAAGGATACATTTTTATATAAGAAGAGTCTTCACTGGAAAGGATAACTCCTGGCAGTATCCAAGTTGCCCAACACACTTAGTGGAATTCCACTATTGAGTTAGGAGAATTCCACTATCGACTTAGTAGACAGTTCCTAACGGGCTCATCTTCTACTTCAGCATCAAGTGCATGACAAACATCGCCATCTCACAGCTGGTTGGGTTGTAAATAAATAAATATCAAAAATTTATAAATCGCTTTAAAGCTCTAAGAGAACACTGTTTGTGACTGGAGGATCTACATCCACACCAGAGTTGCAGACTGGCTAGCTGTTAACTCCACTCCCCTTGGAGGTCCTGGAGTGATACTGATAGTTGAGATGGACAAGGCTAAGTTTGGGAAGATGAAGTACAACATGGGTGCTTACAGGGAGGGACAGTGGGTTCTTGGAGCAGTGGACAGGAACACCAATCAGTGCTGCCTTTTCATTGGCCCTAACAACAGTTGGGATGCTGCTATACTCCTTCACTTGATTCAGCAATGGATCCTCTCTGAGAGCATTATGTGCACAGATGATTGGGGAGCCCACCACCATCTCCCGGCCTCCCTCCAAGTGCTCCTCCTGCTCCATCCAGAAACGGAGTGTCACAGTGAAGGATGGGATACAGCAGACCATATCAGAGACCAAGCTGTGTCCGAAGCACCTTGTTCATCACACCACCCCAACTCCTCCACAACCTCGAGACAACTTAACAGACATCATCCTGGATCAACTTGTGGCAGAAGCAGACCCTTTAGCATCCTGTCTTTGGACGTCACAGCACCTGCTCCTTCTTCATCCTCCTGTCAAAGATGCCATCCAGGGTACTGGCTCCTGCAAAGAAACTGACAGAAAAATTGGGGACCAGAGAGTGAACTTGAGCAGTACATTCAGCAGAATGATTCTGTATCAGTTGTATCATAACTATTAAAAGAATCAAAAAGTTCATTCCAAATGACCACTTTAAGAAGCTTTATCACACTCTCTTTGAATCGCACCTTAGTTATGGCATAACAACCTGGGGCTCCTGCTCCCCGCATAAAATTGACAAAATTTTTTCCATTCAGAAACGGTGCCTTCGTCTTCTGTTTGGGAAAAAGCTTAACTTTGACCATGCTGAATTTTATAAAACATGTGCTAGAGTCAGATCATATGATGATCAAATGCAACCAAAAACTTTGTACTTGAACACACTAAACCATTATTTAAGGAACACAGCTTGCTCACTGTTCAAAATCTGCAAAACTTTATTGCATGAATGAAATCTTAAAATTAAAATATCGGTATCCAATTTCTCTTTTGTAACTTTCTAAACCTCAATGTGACCCCTAGGCAATGCAGGAAAAACCTGCTTTCATTGCCTAACTATCACCTACTCACCTCCAGGTACCAATTTTTATTTCATGGCATTGGTATCTGGAACAAATTGTTCCTGCACTCAATTTCCTTTAGATTTTTTCTATCTCCTCAAGTTTCTTCAAAAATAAATGTAAAGAAATTTTAATGAAAAATCAGAACAATGGCAACTCAATTCTTTGGGAGAAACACAACTTAAACTAGTTAGCAAAATCAGGTTATACTATTACCTTACTAGCTTCTTAGTAATTGTATTTAATCAGTTTTTTTTTAAATTTTTGATAATTGTTAAATAGCTTGAAGAGTTGAATAAGTAACTAATAATAATAATAATAATATCAATTTTTTACAGCACTCATTCTAAAAATATCCTTTCTTCCCATATAAAAAGAGGCAAATTCCATGTGCTGAGGGCAGACATCAAGTCAATTATGAAAACTGTTAATAGAGTCACCCACTAAGGACTAATAATAGTTATATGGTTAATTATATTGGAAACTTAATTCTCATACTTATTGTTAGTTTGGTTATTTTAATGGTTACTAACTAGGGATTTGATACCATTACAACATTATTTTATTTGGATATCATGACAACAGTTTTTATTTTCTATATAATGTATCAATTATTTATACGAAAGTCGGTTCTGTCCCACGGACGGCGAATGATGGCAGCCATGATGAGCTAAAGGCACATGTCCTTTGACAGTGATTTGATGGTGTAAGTTTGAGGAAATTTAGAAACGTTAATTTCGCGAAAAAAAAGCTTGGCCCACGCCCCCAACGGTAACCCAATATTGCCGAAAATATTCTCAAACCTTACGATCATAAGCAACCCATAGCGAAGGAATTTTGAAAAATTCGAAAATCTATTTTTTGCGAAAAAGGCCTCCACGCCCTTTAGGGTGACCCAATAATTCCGGACAAAATTCTCAAAATTTTATTCATCATCGCAAAAGCAACTTGATGGCGAAGGAATTTTGAAAAAAATTGAAAGTTTTAATTTTGAAAAGGGTGGCCTCCCACGCCCCTCAGAGTGACCCAATAATTGACAAAATTCTCAAAATTTTTATTCATCATAAGCAACTCAATGGCGAAGGAATTTTTAAAAAATTCGAAATTTTAATTTTTAGTGAAAAAGGGCGTGGCTCCACGCCCCTCAGGGGTGACCCAATTGCGGACAAAATTCTCAAAATTTTATTCATCATAAGCAACACGATAGCGAAGGAATTTTGAAAAATTTAAAGTTTAATTTTGCGGAAAGGGCGTGGCCACCCATGCCCTCAGGGTGGCCGACAAAATTTCTCATTATTTTTCTGATTTATTATAAAGTTTTTGCAACACGATTAAATAATAATTTCATTGCCTACTTGAAATTGCTAACGCCTGCCATATATATATATATATATATTAACAACACGCATTATATATAGTAAGATAATATGATATATAATTATTATTTATAATTTCTGCTGTTTTTCGTTAATTCAGCCTGTATTTTATTTATTTATTAATTTTAATTAAATTATTTCGTAATGCTATGGATATTTGGCAGCTACTTTATTTCGAAGTGCTATTTGATTTCAATTTAATCTAATTTAATCAACCTTGTTGAAGTTGTGCCAAAAGGTGATATTCAAGTTATTAGACAGATATTTCCCTCACCAGCAACGCAAAGCAATTGATATTAAGTTTGTATAACTACCTAAAACCTAAAATTTATTTGTATTAGGTTACTTAAATTATTACGTCATGTTACCCTATTAATATTATAATGATATATGTATATTTGCTTTTATGTTGTATATATGTGGTTCTTATTTTCATACCTAGTTAGGTACTAACCTATTTATAATTCATCACATTCATATGTTACCTAATTTTCATTGATGATGTTTGGTTGAAATGGTGTAAAATATAACATTTTATTGTTTTATTAACATTTTATTGTTTTACTAGAAAGGCCCGTTGGGCCTGCTAGATAAGTAGATAATACAGGACCAAATAATAAGCTCTCAAAAAGTTTATGAAGGAGCAGAATTTACCATTATTCGTTCGTTACCTACTTTTAGTTATGCTGGACCGTGCAAGTTTTGATCATTATAATTTGCTCTTGTGTATGAAGTTTTAATCTGAAAATTTAAACCGAGTATCGTACTGTACGTTGAATCAAAGCATTGATTTACGCCTGGAGCAGCATTCCAAAATTGCAATGTGCAATGCCCTAATTCGATTCAATTTGATTTCGATTTTGTTCAATCTTAAATTGCTGTAGTTCACAATATTTCCGTTACCATCAACTCAGCATTGATTTAAATTGACCGACGTCTGCCACATATTTATGTATCTATGAAGAGATGCTAACGGAAATAGCCTCTACGATGCTAGCCATACCCGTTCTATATTTTCAAATCTTGAATTTCAAATGAAAAAAAGTAAACATGTCACTAAAACGCAGTAATCAACAACGTATCAAAAAGCACTCGTATAGAACTGTTCATAATCTGCACGTGCAGATTATCTGTATCCATAACAACGGCACCTCTTTTCTCCCTTTTACCTTTGTTTCACTTGATATTGTCTTGGCAAGCTCAAATTTAATTGTGGACAGCGGCACATACAAAAATTATTCACGTGTGACTTTACTTTATATATAAGATTACTTATTTGAATTAAAAAGAAATCTTTCTTCAAGACATCAATCTGCAAGACTTTTCTCCAACTCCGTACTTGAACTCCAACATGATCCCTTTAGGTAATGCGATGTAGAGAGCAGCAGGATATAAGATTACTTACAATATAATATAAGAAATATGCTAACAGTAAGAACTCCACCTGCTTAGATCTTCTAATTAGATATGCAGGAGTTTCAATTCTAGATAACACTTAATTAGAAACGTTCCAATAGTAAGCACCTGAACATAAACCTTCTCTTAGACATGCAGATTTAAAGTTTTCAAGGTTACATTTAAAACTGATAATTGAATCAGAGTCACGGACAAAAAATGGTAGTTTATTCCAAATTTCCCTTATTCTCTCTGTTAGAAACCTTCTGTGTAACTTTTTGACGCCATTAGGAATAGTGGTACTAGTCTTCAAACAAGTCTTCTGCAAGAATTTTCTCCAACTCTCTTTTTTTCTCTCTACTATCTTTTTCTCTCTACTATCTTTTAATGGAAGTCCATTGCTATTTATCAGTTTTCTCATTGCTATTTATCAGTTTTCTTGTGCGTGTTAATTAAGCAGCTCTCTTATCAGTACATTGCAACTTGAACGCACTCAGCAAACCTTTACCTTGTTGTACACAGCTGTGTACAATTTCAAAGATTCGACAACATGGAATTCTCCTTGGAAAACCTATACAGCGTGGAGAAGGAAGTAGACTCAGTGTTCGGCGCTGTGTTTGGAGTGAACTGGACTGAGGTCAACAAAACGACAGTGACGAAATTTGACAAAGCGACTCTCACCAATCTCGTTTTGTCAGCTGTTAGTGTGCTCGGGAAAAGTAAGGAGGTGCTACGGTCAGCTGCTACGAGTGTTGAACAACTCAGAAAGGAACAGATTGAGAACCAGAAGACGTTACTCAAGCTCCAAGAAGATCTACTGAAGAGCAAAAGTGATCAAGTTGTGGAAGTGCAGAAAACCGTGAAGGATGAAATTCGGAGTTTCAGTGATGCTGTCAAGAAGGGATGTCCAGAGGCAGGCATGACGACAACACTTGTTAAAGCTGCTGTGAAGACTGCGGTGAAAGCTGCTGTGACGGAAGACGACAGGACAAAATCATTCATGGTGTTTGGACTAGGCGAGGGCCCCGACGAGAACTTGCGGATGAAGGTGGAGGATTTACTCTATGTAAGCTGCTCAGGAGAAAAGCCCCAGTCAATGACTGTTACCGTTGGAAAGATAATGCCGGATTCTGGGCGAGCAAGCGAAGTGGTGCTCCATAGCGGAGAAGCAGTGACAAGGGTGCTGAGGAATGCCAAAGTTTTGAGAGCTTCGACACGTTTCAGAAAGGTGTACATCGCCCCCGACAGGAGCCATGAAGAGAGAGAACAGAGGAAGAATCTCGTTGCTCAGATGAAGGAGAAAATAAGCAGCGATCCCCAACAGTACCATTTCATCAGAAACGGTACTGTCTGCAGCAGAGACAAGGATCAGGCAGCCCCCACCTCATCAACGACCAACTCCTCCTCATCGACAGCTCGGTCTACAGCGTCATCACGAACTGTGCCCCCAGCCCAAACTTCAACACCGCGATCTCTGCATCCTAAATCGCGCTGAATAGGACAACCAAAACTCCCCGACTAGCGCATTTCAAAATTTTGGGTGCTTTTATTTTTGTGATGTTTGCATTTGAGTGCTGCTTGTGTGTGTGGCGTTTGATTTTGTGGCAATGGGCCACACGTGCTAAGGACACATGCCTTGATTGGCATCTCTCTGTACTTGTGGTTTATCTGATATCATTATTGTAAATATATATAATATTGTTTCAAAGCCCTTATGGGTACCCCACCGTGGGTTTTCAACAAAAAAAAGCCAACTATCTATTAACGGAAGTCCACTATCAGTTAACGGCGCTGATTCTCGAGAGGGTCTGTCAACGCCAGACAAACTTTTTTGAGTCCCATTTGTTCCAATTTCTCTGTCCCATTTGTCCCAAATGTCCCAATTGTCCCAGTCCACTTTCACTTTTTGAGTCCCATTTGTTCCATTTTTACTGTCCCATTTGTCCCAATTGTCCCATTTGTCCCAAATTTCCCTGTCCCAATCCACTTTTTCTTGAGTTTGAGACAATTGGGACATGGACAGTGAAATGGCTAAAATCAAAAAGGGTGATCGTTTACATATTACATAATCATCTCAGTAAAACAAGAAAATTCAGTAAAACAAGAAAATTAATATTTGCGCCTATCTTTACAGGACAATTAAATATATAACATAGCACGAAATATAGGCTAGTATGCCTGCACCATCTCAAAGAGCTGTGAAAAGCTTAAGGGGCACAAGGGTACTCGTGCTGTTCGCTATTGTGTACACCACAACTCAAGCTGTTCCACGTTTTAATTTTGTATAGCAACTTTTATTACTAGGTTTGATTGCTGTTGCTTAGGCAGGTACTTATCTTTGATGATGATGCAGACTTCTCCAGCATTGATTTTATGGTTCTATTTTGAGAAGCCTTTGGACTTGTTTGTAAAGAGGATCATTTTTACTATTTTGTCTTTAATATTCTATCAAATAAAATATAGCAAATCAATTTATTAATCAATCAACAAACAATAAATAATAAAATGGGCAACTATTAAAGATCAAAAATGAGATGAGGGCCAGTCAACCTCGATACCTACCTAATACTATTGAGTTTCATTGGGTGTAGATTCATCATTCACATAAGAGAGCTACAGTCCAACAAAAAAGAAAAAAAGAGAAAAATTATCCAGGAAAATGGCGCCGCGCCGTACACGTTCATAGTAAACACGTATATCCCTGTGTGGCTCGCACGGCGCGCTTATAATCCCCGTAGGGAAGCGCGCGGCGCGTACACACACCTTTGCGGGCTAAGGAAATTATGTTTCAATTTTGGAAAATTCTGATAAAAATATTTACATTGAAGAACGTTTTGAAAAATGTTGCTGAAAATGTCAGTTTTAAGTCGGTTTTCTGAAAATTTTACCAAAAAATATTCTCCTAACTAGGAGCTTGCCGCGCCGCGCACTCCGTGCGCAAAAACCAGGGTCTTGGTTAGGGCAGCAAAAATTGAAAATTTTTGGCACAAAATTTCAAAATTTGTGTCGAATTTTGGATATTTTGATACGTAATCAACCACAAAACCCCCTCCCCTTTAACAAACAAAATCATTTGAAAACACACAGTACACACATCCCCCTAGAACTGTTAGTGAGAAATAGGGCACTGGTTTAGCGGCTTGCCGCGCCGCGCACTCCGTGCGCGAAACCAGGGCGCTGGTTAGGGCAAGCCGCGCAGAATAGAGTTGTTTGACGCGCGCGAGGGGTCAGGCAACGCCTGAAAAGTCATTTTATAAACCAAATTATTCCTATTGATTTTATCATCACTCATATCTCTTCCACTTCCATTGATCTCTATTTCCAATACCCCTTTCTCTAAACTGTGATGCTCAAAGTTCCAGAGTTCTGGGTGGCCAAGCCTTGCAACCAAAACCTCGCCAGTCTCTCTTGTCCCCTGGTGATGGAAAAGCTCATCACAGTTGATAAGGGACTAAGGGAGGACCTTGTATCTGATGATTCACAGTTTATAGTCTCTTCCCTCTCCACTCCGATCTTTGGATTAGAAAATCTAGTAAATTTTTAATTTCGTCTGCAGGGTAACCACTGATGCAGGGTAACCACTGATGATTCACAGTTTAGTCTCTTCACTCTCCACTCCGATCTTTGGACTAGAAAATTTAAATTTATAATTTCTTCTTCAATTTAAACACCCCGAAAGCTGAGGTAGGTATTGGACTGAAGATGCCTGCACACCACTCATCTTGGTGTGACTCACTTGGATCCTACTGCACTCCTCATTGCATTACCTAAAGGGATTATGTTGGTGTTCAAGTACGGAGTTGGAGAAAAGTCTTGCAGATTGATGTGTTGAAGAAAGTTTTCTTTTTGATTCAAATAATTTCAGTAGAATAGTATTCAGTAGAATAGTGGAGTATAGTGTGTGGGTTAGATTACTTTATTGAAAGTTGTTTGTTTCACTGCATCAATGATCAATCACATCAAACAAATAATTTCTTGTTAGAAAATATAGCCATCTTTGCAGTCAAGCCACAGAACCCTCCAACAGCCCCAAATGCTTTCATATCAGAGGGCTAGGACCAAATAAAGCATGAGACACCAAAAATGATATGGTGTAATGAAAGCTAACCATGTTATGATGTTGAATATATTTGATGGCTGCCTAACACTCCCCCAACCACAAGATGTAGTGTGTTAGTTTCAAAAGCTCTTAGTTCATCAAGGAAATTAAGTTTCTCAATGTCTTTTTCCTGTTTAGGGAATCTAAAGTTCCATCTGGTTCAGACAAGATCAAAAGATCAAGTCACCTTTGCTTACTTCTAAACATAAATCAGGCTGCAACTCCAAAGAGACAAGAATGAACCTGAGAACCTGTGGCACACCGAATTTATTTTATGTTTGTCATATATACCCATACACCTTTATAGATAAGACTTTGGATTTACCATAATTTTAACTTTTGCCTTACCTGTGTCTATTGCCTAACACAAACTAGCTGTTCACTTTGGGGCTCAGTTTGCTGCCTTCCGCAGTGTACTTGCTCAAATTACTTGCCATCACTCACCCAAGGCTTAATGGGGGACATCTATCCAAGGCACTCTTGTAGGAATAAATTCTTTGTTGTGACTAAATTAAATGATTAAACATTTACTTCCATAAAACATCACCCCCATATTAACAATATAGGATGGCTTCTAGCAGCAATACATACATAGTGCTGCTCCTTGATGGAAGACAATACTCCTGTAAGCTGAATAACAAGACTCATACTGATGAATTATTTGAAGGTGTTATATCATACCTTGGAATTCAAGAAAGGGAATATTTCGGTCTTTGTTATATCAGTGAACCAGGGAAATATAGAGAGTGGATTGCATTAGAGAAGCGATTGGTTTGTAATTTTTATGATTATGTTTTTTACTAACAGTGATATATTGTTATAAATGTTATCTTATGTATGTCTGACTTGAAGGATGTTGAACTGTTTTAATTTACTTACATTTACACATTCAGAGATGAATTTTGAAATAGTATGATTGCAATTTAATTGATGTAATTATATCAGATTGCTATGTTGATAATTTATAAGGATTTCTCTCCATCAGGGTGAGCATGATTTACCCAGAAGCAATGGTAATATTGTTATACACTTTGGAGTCAAGTTCTACATTGATAACATCTGCTGGCTACATGATCCAGCAACTGTAGAACAGTTTTACTTACAGGCATGTTTCATCTTCTGCTGGCAATACAGCAACAAAACTTTCATAGCATTTTTATTGTTGAAAATTTGTGTTATAGCTGTGTTACATACACAGAATGTTTTTATAGTTTAGTTAAACTTAAACTACCTGAGACAGAAAGTTGCTGTGGTAGGTTACAGAAAAATCTTCTATATCTATCAAGCTCCTTTTTAGGCTCGGGAAGCTGTTTACACTGAACGACTCCAATGTGACAAAGATCTTGCTCTAAAGCTAGCTGCTCTGGCACTCCAAGAAATAAGAGGTGACTACACAACTGATGATGCTGCTATGAAAATCCTCCAGAAACACAACCTATTGGCTCCTGGCTCTCCTCCAAACTCCTATCAAGAGGTGTGTTTAGTAGGCTGCACTTTAGACTATGATTTATGATTATTACAAATCAGGAGTAGAAGCAGCTTCCAGATGACAAAGTCATGTTTTTATGAAATTTGATGTTTCATAAAATTAGTCATCTCTCATTCATATCATAAATTATTCATAGTACAATTGTGTCCATCGACTAATATACCAATAATATATCAATACTTAATAATGTGTACTGCAGTTGACAGGAATGTTTACCATCCGTTTATCATCAGTTAGTTGGAGTGTTTAACTAACTCATAATGTCCTCTTCACATTACATGATAATTATATTACTCTTCTTCTTATATACAATCCTATACTCGAATATGAATCCTATATATTATATTAGAATAATTTATGGGAGCATTATGGGCTCACTATCTGGTCATGCTAAATTAATTCTCTGCCTAACTTTTATTTCTAGTTTTGTATACCAACAAGTGTAAGATGTAAATTATTCCCTATTCGTCGTGCATACACTGGTGAAACTGTAAAGTCCAAGCTTCCTAATGCCATATCTCGATGCTCAATGACTTCTCGCCCCAGGGTGCACCTGAGTGTATAATAAATATGTAATTATGAATTAACCATGCTCTAGGACTTGTAGTACCGCAGGTCACTAATCGACGCAATATTTATTGGCCGACCCCTTCACACAATTGAATTAATTAAGCTCTAGTAGATGGTGGATTTGTTAAGCTCCACGGGTGTAGCATACTTCGTCATGTCACCATGACCTGGTATAACATGCATATATACAGTGTATTGAGTATCAGAGACTGAGCACGTGTTTAATTAATTAGTGTTTTGCGGGAGGGCATTGAGCACTGATTCTCTGATTGATTGGACAGCTCTATGAGCAGATTGTATCTCGTCCTGAGCTACAGAAGTCTTCGACATTTGCAGTGGTCTGGACTGGATACAGGATACTTCAATCTCTGGAACCTGGTCGAAAAGAGTGTATCGCTTCAATCAATGTAAACTATACAATGTTCATTTTAGATTCTGGTAAAAATGAGAAAATGTACACCGAACATAATGAAATGTAAACGATACAATGTATAATTTACAATGTATATACATTGGGTACACTGCATGCGAGCCTGGTATACAAACACACATACACTGTAATGGAAGTGATTTACATCAGGAATAATGGAAATACCATCGCGCAGACGTGTACCTTTGTGGATAATTTACTTAATTGCTTTGTAAAATTATATGGTAATTAGGTAGCCAGGCCGTAGTCTGCACAGCAGGATTTCTGTCTTGTGTTGTGAAATATACGACACACGATCAATTGGTGGGTATGATGGCGTCACTGCCATAGGTTTAGGTGGCGATTTGATGACCTAGAAGTGCCTATCGTTTGCACGCAGCACTAGTTCTGTCTTGTGAAATAATATCCTCTACTGACTCCCACTTCTGACAGCAAAATAGAATGTTATCTATAGCTATAGACACATCGGCAGCGCTTAAATTTCAATTTCTATGACTCTATGATTGAGTTTAGATGAGAAACTAATTAAAGAGATCATGCTAAAGTCTAGTAGCTGTGAAGTTAACTATTATTTATCAACTACTTAACTACACTATGTATTGGACATTAACTTAAATGAGCATCTCACAATAATCTTCCCTGGAGCATCTTCCCTATATAGGTACTACTCAATTCTACACCTACCTCTCTCTAGTAAACCTGGAAATTCTCCGCCATATCTTGGGTTTGTGCACCTGCAGCTGATTATAAACAGTTGTTTTGTGACATTCGAGTTAGAGGGATGGCGTCTAACAACCATGGCCAGATCATTGGAGAATAAAAACGGGTGTATACAACGAGATGGCAAGTGAAAAACACCTGTTTTCCCATATTGGTTTGCATGAAATCCCAGAACTTGCTGCACATGCTGACCAGTCAGTCTGTCTGTCCGTTACAGGTGGCTTCTCACTTGACCACTCCCACTGATTAATTGCCCCGGACACCGGTCCATTAAGGAATTAGGGGGCATAGATCCGTTTGCCACTTTGTCCAGGCGCCAGTCTAATGCAGGTCTAGCGCCGGTTTAATGCAGGTCTAACGCCAGTCTAGTGCATGTCTAATGCAGGTTTGGCGCCGGTTTTTTGCAGGTTTAGCGCCGGTTTAGCGCGGGGCCAGCGCCAGTCTAATGCAGGTCCTGTGCCACTCTAATGCAGGTCTAGCGCCGGTTGAGCGCGGGTACAGCGCTGGTGCAATGCAGGTCTAGCGCCGGTTTAATGCAGGTCTTGTGCCAGTCTAGTGCCACTCTAATGCAGGTCTAGCGCCGGTTTGGTGCAGGTCCAGCGCTGGTTTAGCGCGGGTGCAGTGCTGGTCCAATGCACCTCGGATGCTATCTCAATATTACTTATGCATTTTATACAGATTTGGCGCCGATTAAATTATGCAGGTTTGACGTCGTTTCATGCATGTTTGGCGCTGTTTTAATGCAGGTGCAACGCCATTCCAATGCAGGTTAGTTACCACCGTTAGCCATGGTAACGTCCGTTAGCGCCCATCGGTAACCATTGTAACATACGTTACTACATTAGTGACCAGTGACCACCGTTTACCATGATAACCCACGTTAGTTACCATCGGTAACCATGGTAACCCACCTAAGTTACGACCGGTAACCATGGTGACGTACGTTAGCTACCATCGGTAACCATGGTAACCAACGTTAGTTACCAGGTCGGTAACCATGGTAACGTTCGTAAGTAACCACCGGTAACCATGGTAACGTTCGTCAGTTACCACAGATAACCATGGTAATGTACGTAAGTTACCATCGGTAACCATGGTAACCTCTGTTAGTTAACACCGGTAACAATGATGAAGTACGTTAGTTACCACCGGTAACTAGAATTGAACATGCTAAACCTGCATGAAACTGGCGCCAAACCCGCATTGGAATGGCGTTGCACATGCATTAAAACAGCGCCAAACATTCATGAAAAGACGTCAAACCTGCATAATTTAATCGGCGCCAAATCTGTATGAAATACATAAGTAATATTGAGATAGCATCCGAGGTGCATTAGACTGGCGCTGACTCCGCGCTGGACCTGCACCAAACCGGCGCTAGACCTGCATTAGAGTGGCACTAGACTGGCACAAGACCTGCATTAAACCGGCGCTAGACCTGCATTGCACCAGCGCCCCAGTGACAGAACACAGTCAGCACCTCGCCGATCCCAAATTTCAGGAGTATCAAATCACGTCTTCCATCACCAGCATAATTGTTACCGAAATTATACCTTATCAATTTTTTATCGTCTCACAGCATGGCATGAATCTACTCAGCGAGCGTGTTTCGTTCATTGATTTTTTATGGCGATCACGCATTGCTGTGCGCTGGGTACATGACACAAAGTCAAAAGCCGAGGTATTTGTGGGACTACCTTGCTGACCGGAGAGCAGCAAGGTATTTGACACGTAGATACGGCACTTACAATAGTAATAGATGATGCACTTATAAATGCACTTATAAATATTTTCCTTGTGTTTGAATAATGAGCGTAATTAAGCAAAGAATTGTGAACTTATGACATCAAAATACCGTCAAAATGTCATAGTCCATCGCAACGAAAAGTTTTGCAGCTATCAGATAATGTCTTCACACTCAGATCAGTGTTTTGCCATTTTCAGAGCGGAGACGTGATTTCAGATCACGTCTGCACGCTCAGATCAGCATTTTGCCACGCTCAGCGCGGAGACGTGATTTTCAAATCACGTCTCTGCTCTGAAAGTGGCAAAACACTGATCTGAGTGTGAAGACATTGTCTGATAGCTGCAAAACTTTTCGTTGCGATGGACTATGTCATTTTGACGGTATTTTGATGTCATTGGTTCACAGTTCTTTGCTTGATTGCGCTCATTATTCAAACACAAGGAAAATGCTGAGAGTGGTAAAACGCTGATCTGAGAGTGCAGACGTGATCTGAAATCACGTCTTCACTCTCATAACGATTTTAGTCATTGCGGGAGCTATAACGACATTTTCTGACCAATATCGATTCCAAAGCCATGCCTACATTAAGCTATGAATATGATAACGTGCCGTGCGAAATGGTGTATTTATTCAACGACGAAATTTGGTGAAATTGCCAATGTCATGAATCGCCCTTTTGCGTCCAAAGCTATTATATAGTTCATTTTTCGCCAAAATCACGTCTCGAGAAGGCCGACTTGTCGCCACGCTGAGCGTGGCAGATCAGCAGTGTTCTGTCACTGGGACCAGCGCTGTACCCGCGCTAAACCGGCGCTGGACCTGCACCAAACCGGCGCTAGACCTGCATTAGAGTGGCACAGGACCTGCATTAGACTGGCGCTGGCCCCGCGCTAAACCGGCGCCAAACCTGCACAAAACCGGCGCCAAACCTGCATTAGACCTGCACTAGACTGGCGTTAGACCTGCATTAAACCGGCGCTAGACCTGCATTAGACTGGCGCCTGGACAAAGTGGCAAACGGATCTATACCCGAATTAGGAGTGTCTCTTTGGAGTGTTTTCGTGGTAAATTAGGGTGTAATATACATGATTCAAATAGTAAATACATGATTTGAATACATTATAATTCAATCTAATTATGTGTTTATCAATACAGTGTACATTGGGCAAGTACATGATACAATATGTACCTTACACCGATAACAGAGCACAAATCGAATCATCGAGCGTTGGGTATGTCAGAGTGACGTAATCCAATAGCCACCTCACCGTGTTAAGTAGGAGCATGGCATACCGATGGTTTCCTAATTTCAGGTGATTTCACGCACTTGACGCAATATCTAAGTAATGTAATGTACATACCTTTTAAATTACTGCAGATAATACCCTTTTAGGAATATGGCTCGCTCTTCTCCTTTAGTGTGTACTCTCTCACTGCCTTCCTTGGAGCTGTATCTTTACAAACCACAGTACAGAAGTGCTGCAATCTGATCAATCCATGTCAGTAATCTTAGTAAAGAAACAAAAAAGGTCACGCCTTTTTTCAACGATTTACCTTAGAATTTCTGATGATCCATATTTTAGAACTCTGACAATGACATGTCTTTGTTTCAGGTGCTGCACCATTATAAGATCCTTCAAGGTTGGAGCAGGGGCAAAGCCATCATCAACTACCTCAACAAAGCCACCGAGCTCAAAGGCTACGGAGTCCACCTATATCAGGTAATGACTGGAGCTTCAGTAGTTTAGGCTGTCTGGTATTTCTTCAGATTTCTATCATTGAAGCAGCTGAGTCACTTCTTAAACTTCATCAATTGTTTCGAGCAGAAGCTCGTCTTGGCTCCCGCTTTTCATGAAGGCAGCTTTCTTCTGTACCAGTACAGCAGTACCGCTACAAAACGAGCAAAATAAGCGATAAAGCGAGTCACAAGACTCCTTAATCAACTGTTATCCTTTTTCTTAGTGAGTTATTACCGGCTGGGGCCAAGGAAAAGTGGAATGGGAACAATCCTTTTCAATTCCCCAACTCATCTCGCAGCACAGGGCATCCACTTTGACTGGAAGCATGCATTACATCGCACTCTACCATTATTACCCCCCAACTCGGCAGGTAAAAGATAAGAACGGAGTGCCGTGGTGGATCGGGATGTCGCCGCGGGGTATAGCCCAGTACACGCTCCAAGACACCTACAATGCTGTGCAGCTCTTCAAGTGGAACGAACTGGACAACGTGTACTTCAGGGACAAGAAGTTCAGCATCGAGATAATAATGTGCATTGTTCATCTGTACATTTTGCTGTTTAAATTC
>WFMF01000198.1:0-15788 GCA_011033025.1 Beroe forskalii
TCAAGACATAAAAAAAGCCAATGAAAACAGTTTTCTTTTGGAAAAAATGAAGCTGAAACTGCCCCAGATCACCCCCCAAATTTTTTTCCAAATTGGTTTGGGTCCTTGGGGGGGCGGATTTCCCTTTTGGGTTTTTATAAAAAAATTCAGGCCATTTTTAGCCTCAATGGAAAACAAAAGGGTAAAAAACTAAATTTAAATTGGGAAGTATATTTTGACCTTTGATTGAGATTTGATAACTTTTGGAGGATTTTAAAATTTTTTTGATGTTTAAGGGCAAAACAGTAAAACCCGGGTTTTTTGAGATGTCGAAAAAAATTTTAGCCTAAAAAACAGCAAATAAAAGCAAGAAAAGATTATTTTTTTATCCCAAAAATGAATTTAAAATTCTGATCACCTCAAATAAAATTTATTTATTAGATTTGTTGGGATCTCGGGGTGAGGATAAGTGTTTCCTCCCATGTTTTTTTATCAAAAATTGGATTTTTGTGTTACCCTCTTTTCCACAACGCAAGGTCACAAATTAAAATTTTGCCCTTTAAAAAGGGGGATTTTGACCCCCCGGGATCAAAAAAAATATTTTTGGAGTGACAAAAAACATTTTGATGCATTAAATGGCCAAAAGCTGTGAAATAAGGCTTTTTTGCTCAAATCAGCCTCATTTTAACCTCACAGTTACAAATAAGGAAATCCATGTTAAAAAAGTTTTTTGGTCCCCAAACAGATGTCCAAACTAACTTTTATGTGAAAAGATTCATTAAAACCCTTTTTAAAAAAATGATGTAAAAAAGCCAATGTCAAAAATTTCCCTTTTAATTCGGGCTGCAAATAATGAATAATAATAATAATAATAATGATAATAATAAAAATTGTTTTTTTTCTGGTATCAAACTGTATGGTGAAAATCATGCCTCATAGAGATCATGTTGCCTACTATATAAAGGGAAGGACGAGATAAAAGGATGATAAAACACGTGATGTCGCGGCATGCCCGGGAAAGCATTGAGTTTGTAGGGACTTTTAATTATTATTTATTCATTTTTATCTCCTTATTTGCTGCCATTTCCTGCGACTGCCTGATCAGTATTATTGTTAAAAAGTTACTAAGTTTCATAATACTAATAGTAAATTAATACTTAATATTATATTCTGCACACTTTATCTCATTGACGATTTTCTTCTTAAAAATCAAACGAATTTAGACGCATCAAATTGAATTCTATCGGGTTGGACATGCCCAGAAGGTATTCGATTCCTTGTATAGGTAGCTACAACAGTAAATATTCGATCTGTTCTTTTTCCACTTTAATAATTAAAGGGTAAATACACAGTCATAACATTGGAGAGAAGTTTCATCCTGTCCAATTCCTGCACCCCTTGAATTTTCTAACTCCCCTTTGCCAAAAAACATCTCCCCTGAATTTTCGAAACTCTATCCTCCCTTTGGGCACCCCGCCCTGAATTTCAAAATTCGACCAAACTCACCAAAAACTTCGAAAATTTTTAAAGATACGTCCATTGAATTTTTTGGTAGAAGAATCAACCAAAACTATAAACTTAATGACAAAATGAAAGTAAGTAAGCTATTTAATGTGACTGACAGAGCAAGTCAGGCAAGAAATTTATTTACTTTTTGAGTTTAACATAATAATAGGATATTTCTAATGCCTGAAATGGTATTGAAGTTCACTTTTTATGTCAATTAATTCTTGAATCTATAAAGCTTTTAAGTGACACTTGTCAGGAATCATTGCATGAAATCAAGCCTCAGGTATATTGTCAGCAATATAAAAACACCCCCCTTCTGCTCAAGTCCCCCAGAATCATTGAAATTGGGCCATCCCCCACCTACCTTATCAGTATCAGGCCCGTAGACAGAGGGGGGGCTAGGGGGGCTGCAGCCCCCCTCGGAAGAAAAGGCACCATTTTAAAAAATAGTTGGAATAAAAGTTTTTTGACTGATAATCATATTTATATACTTTGGCTCAGTTAAATAGTGGCAGTTCAATCTTATTCTGACTTTTATAGCTCGTTTATATTTGAGTATATACTTTTTCGATGCTCTAATTTTGACAAATATCGTCCTGTACATTTCCTGTAAATTTCTTTATTGTAAAAATCATCCTGATTGTAAAAATCATCCTGCAGCACCCTAATTTCCCTAAAATTTTTAGAAGGCTCCACCCCCTTAGCCCCTGGCAGGGGCTCGCCCATGGACCCCGCTGGGGGCTGCGCCCCCAGACCCCTGCTGCAGCTTGCTCGATTTGCTCGCAGCGCAAGGGCCCCTCCCGGAAAAAAATCCTGGCTACGGGCCTGATCAGTATCTGGCCCAAAATATTCATCCCCGATTTCTTAGGGGGGGGGGGGTGAAGCTATGGTTTACCAACTTATTAGGCAGCTCTGCTGATGACTGATAACATTGCCCCACCCAGAACACTTATCTCGACCTCCGTCCCCAGTGATTAGGCTCTATCTACAGAATAATACCAACAATCAATAACACCAGATCCCAAACTGTTTTCTTTCAGCAATTTATGACAGTTCCCATAGTAACGTTATTGCTGCTACTACACAATACTTTAGGGGTGACAACAAGTGATCAGAGTGAGTTACAGTTGTATTGTCCGATAGTTTTAAAAGATAATTATAACTTAATATATAATTCTATTTCAATTCCTATTTTAATTCACTTTTTTTCTATAAAAATAAGAAAGCAAAAAGCAATCACTGTATATGATAAAACGTCATGTGGTTCAAAATATCCCCGGCAACCCTTTAAGTCCAATATTGACACTCAGGAGTATTTAAGACGCTGAGCCCGTTTCTCGATGAAATAAAACCAAATTGGACATCTTTCTCAAACAGTACTGATAATGGAACAAAAGCATTCGATGGCAATAAGAATAATATAGTAAAAGCTCGTCCACCAAAAAGCAGCAACACAGCATGGATTAATATGACTTTCGATGCGACATATCTAGTGGAGAATATCACAGTGGTATTCTCAAAATGTTTAGGATTCACTTTGCAAAGAATCTCTTGTCGCTACAATAAATCTCTTGTCATGGTGGCCAGGGTATATATTGGAAAAGGAGCCATTCCATACTCAGCAACTAATTCGACTATCAGTGAAGAAAACCAAAATCTAGATCATGAAAATGACACATTCTTTATGGAGATAGGCAAAGTTGCCAAGTCACTGGAGATTCAGATTGAAGATGATAG
This sequence comes from Beroe forskalii, assembly GCA_011033025.1. NCBI lineage: Eukaryota > Metazoa > Ctenophora > Nuda > Beroida > Beroidae > Beroe > Beroe forskalii. The sequence continues at coordinate 3,226 of WFMF01000198.1, forward strand.
AAGATTGACATTAGCGGTGTCAGAAATCATAATACGCGGATTTCAGATAAAAGGTTAGATAATATTAAATTTTTGTTCACACCAGTTTTGTTGGCATGGCAGTCTTCTTAAATTAGCATAATTCTCATAGCATAGGTTTACATCATTAAGTTGCAGGGGGTCAGCAGGGGGTCATTACTCATTGGTATAATTTCATACGAACGATAATTCGTTGGTGATCATTACACATTTTCAGGAAGTAGCTCTGACATATCTAAATCTTTTTTTTCTGCAGTTTGTACACTGGAAAACATGGAACCGTTCGAGAAGTTGAACAAGACCTTTCTAGAGGAGGGAGAAAAGCTCCTCAACAATACAGAGCTGATAGTCTGCGGTAAAGATGGAAATCTGAGTCGTATAATAGTCGAAAACTGTAAGTATAATTAATGTTTCGATGATAAGCACGTATTATTAGAATTTGATAGATACCAAATTAGGGGATTTGGTATCTAACAAAAGTTATGGATATAATTACTAATAATGTCTATGGGTTTAAAATATATTCGGTAAAAAGACCAATATTTGGAATCTGCGCCATGGTGATTTGGTAAGTTGGTAAGTTTTATTGCATCACAATTGTCACTATCAAAAAAAGTTCAGCATTTGTAACGTACTTACATAGCTGAGGTGACAAGAGATATTTTGAAAATTCCTATTTCAGTGTCACATGGTTTACGTACGTGATTATAGTGCTAACGAAATGTCACATACGTTCACCATGGAATAAAAGGTTCATTCTCAGGATATCTCAATACATTTTCAAGCATTGAATCATAAGATAAGTTAGATACCATATCAGGGGGTTTGGTATCTAACTGATGTCTTATACCTGAAAATCACAAATATTGTAGGTATCCTTATTTCCGATAATTTTTTTCCGTTATTACTGAAGCACGTCAAAACACGTCAAAATTTAAATACATTTGACAATTTCCATCCCGGGTTCATCCACACATTCACATTTCACATACAGAGTACAGGTTCGTTGTCCACTTTGCCTGGCGCTGGTCCTATGCATTAGACCAGTGTCAGTCAAGAAATGTGAAACAGACCTTAGCTCAAGTCCCCTTATACACAACCTTGGGAACAACTTTGCAACAATATTGATCTGGTCAAGTTCAACGCTTGGTGATGTTATTCATGTGGAAATTGGAAAACTCTCGACGGGTCTTGGGGGTTCGTCCCCTCGTGTAAACAAATGCCGTTCTGATGGCACATGCTGATTACTGGTGTGGATTGTAGCGCTAAAAGCTAAAATGGAATTGTGAGAGATCCGACATCTGGAAATTATGATATATCAAACCGGAATGGCACAGTAATTGGTCTATCACTGGTAAGTAACAGGTATCAAAATTATTATGTAGTTTATTATGTATCAATGAATTAAGACACTAAATTTTCGCTTCAAATATCGCATGATTTGTTTTTATTAAATAGGCTTCGAGAATTTTAGAAGCGTAATTCTCATTGACTGGTAGGATTCAATTTAATCAGAAATAGGACGAGTAGAGTGGTTACGAACATCTTCAATTGTAACAATTAAAACGTCGTGTTCTTGTGATATTTCAATGAATATATCATTCATCATAGTCATACATTCTGAGAAGTTTATTGGTTAGAACATACAACTGACAAGCAACATATTCATATCACTAAGCTCTTATCTTAACCAAATCTATAAATAATTGAATTAAATTAATTTATTAGAAAATGCACTGAATATATTATACGGCAATCTACTGTCTGCTATTATGTGAGTACAATATACATTATACAATATACACAGCAATTGGCAATGTCAAGGCACGAGCACTGTACTCAGTACACGGTGACGTAATGACGTACGTGAGCTAGTAGAGAGAGAGAGAGAGTTCCCGCTCAAACCCTATGCTTGTCAATACGTCACTGCATACCGACACTCTGTTGCTCAGTGGCTCTGTGTCTTGACCTTGTCAATAGCTGGGGAAAATTCTGCCCTTCAGTTGGTCTTGATATGTTGGTAAATTGAATAAGAATAACGGTACTGATTTCAGTTTATCATTAATTAATGTTCCACCATCGTATTCCTGAATATATAAGCTTTCTTTAATTTTTCGTTTAAACATTTTGCTTTCAAACGTTAGTATATCACAGTCCTCAAACGTAATTTGGCAACTTGGATTTGCCGGGGTGTTTTCCAACTTCGGTTATTTTAAAATTTTAATTTTCTCAACTTCATCACCCCGGGCTGGGGGCCGGGTTCCATCATTGTGGGGCCGATTTTTCGGTTTTTTGACCAGGGAAGGCTTGAGCCGGGGGGGGTTGAGCCATTTCCCCTCGGGGGAGAGCTTTCGAGGCGAGACTTAAAATTAAAAAATTATCGGGGGAACAATTTTTTCTGCTTTTTTTAGAAAATTATTAATTACAATTAAATTTTTTCTTTTATGGTAAAATGCCTAAAAGGAAAAGTGGTTTTAAGAATATTTAAAATTTCAAAAAAATTTTTATTTTGGTTTTTTTTAAAATTTTAAATTGAATCTTTTTTCCCTGGCGTTTTTGACTTTCTAAAAATTTGCCCCCCTCGGATTTCAGAACTTTTTTGAGCCGGGATCAGAGTAAACCTGCGACAACTTACCTCCCCGAATAAGCGCCTTGCTTATGATGCCTCCACTGCACTTAATTTGTACTTTGTAGCCAAGGTCAAGATAAGCTGCCCCTCCTCAAGTTACTAGAAGTGTGCTCTCTTCATTACTGGTTACAGAGCCAGATTCACCACTGTTTACAAGCAGTTGACTGCCCCCTGTACCAGACCAGTCCAATCATGGTGCTCAGAGAGCTGCTCCCGCTGTCTTCATGTGGAAGCGGGATCTGAGAGGAAAGCTGTGGAAACTGACCTCCCCAAATTATGAGCGTCTTGCTGCTGATGCCTGCGCCCTGCACTTGAAGCCAAGATGGGCTGCCACCTCCTCCCTTCTAAGGATAGCCAGACGGACCCGCCAGGCTGCCCTGCAGGGAGAACCCCTGTTATCCCCAAGACCAGTAACGCCCACCAATCTTTCTGACTAAATTCTCTCTCAAAACAACCAGTGCCTTCTGCTGTGGGACGCCTGACACAGTGAGTAGACACCAATACTGCTGGCATGGTGGACTACAATCACTGGATCATGGATGGCACCCAAAAGTCCTTCCTCACCAAACCTATACAAAAATGCAAGTTTTTTTTCATTATCCATGACTTCTTCCCAGACGGACTGTCCCTCTATCGTCTTAGTTCTTGGCACCTGGATTGCCTACCAACCCTCCTCCATTCTCTGCATTACGAGCTGGCAATCCACAATGCCGTGGCCTGATACCAGGGTTACAACTTGCACTTTAAACAATCCCCCTTCAAGCATATTTGCCGAGGAGATCTTCTGGATGAGTAGGTACCAGATTAGCAGATTGAGAACTCATCAATCAGAGGCCAGAGCTCAGGACTTCGCCAAGATTGAAGACTTTCCTTTGTTCTACTTCTAGTGGATGATGCTGACAGAGTGTGAAGGACTCTCAGCTTAATCCTGTGCTGATGCCTTGACTGGAACAAATTTGAAGATATTGCCTACTGTCAAGATGGGCTTTCAGGAAGTTCCACAGGGTGGAGTTGAGCAGTCGAGGGCCATAGAGTGGAAACTGTTGTGTGAGCCCTCAGCAACAATACAGTGGGTGAGAATCAGGGAAGTGCCGTGCTTTCTGCTAATTCCACATGCCATGAAACTAGCAGAAGAAGGAAGCCATGTCTACAGTAAGAAGGGGCTTTAGGGTTCTCCTATAACTAAAAAATTACCCGCTGGAATGAAGAAGATGGCTCCATTTTTGGTGACGTCATCCCTGATTGCTTGATTGGTGAGTTCTCCATCGGTTACTCATCCAGAATTTCTGCTTGACAGCATCTGTTGCTCTGTTCAGTGTGTCAGGAGTCTCACTGCAGACCCCCCATTTCTCGGGGGACGGCGACAAAAACGTCAATTGGTGATGGGTGTTCCATGTCTCGGGGAGAACAGGGGTCCTCCTGGCTGAACAGTCTGGTGGGTCATTCTGGCTATCCTAGCGACCTAGCAATGGAGGGGAGGCAGATCCCCCTTCCACATGTTGAAATGGTCAGGAACAGGGGTGGTCAACTTCCTGTCAACACACGACAGTGGTGATCCTGGCTCTGCGATCAGGTCTGAAGAGGAACACACTTCCAGTAGTGATATGAGGAGGGGCAGCTTATCTTGACCTTGGCTTCAAATCAAGTGCACTGGAGGCATCATAAGCTTATTAAGCAAGGCGCTTATTTGGGGCTGTCAGTTGCCATAGCTTTATTTTGTCGCAGCTTCCTTCTTCAGTTCCTGCTTCCACACGTAGTGTGGAGTGGTCTGGTACAGGGGGCAGTCAACTGCTTGTAAACAGTGGTGAACCTGGCTCTGCAACCAGTGATGAAGAGAGCACACTTCTAGTAACTTGAGGAGGGGCAGCTTATCTTGACCTTGGCTACAAAGTACAAATTAAGTGCAGTGGAGGCATCATAAGCAAGGCGCTTTAATTCGGGGAGGTAAGTTGTCACAGCTTTACTCTGATCCTGGCTCTGAAACCAGTTCTGAATGTCTGAAGAGGGCAAATTTCCATTAGGAGCAGTCAAAATATGCTGTCAGAACAGCAAAAAGCAATCACAGTGACTTTTAGAAGTCAAAAAGTATTAGACCAAGTTAATTAAGGATGCAAAAAATGAAACTTTCGTTTTTTCGCTCAAAATTTTTCTAAGTCCGAAAATTTTCTAAGTGAAATTTTTTTATAAATATTCTTAAAACCACTTTTTCCACGTTTCAGGTAATTGTGATCATTTTAGCCATAAAAAGTTTTTTAGGATTTTGAAAATTACCCAATAGCTAATTGGTCAATTAATTCAATTATCTGACAAAAAGTTGTCAGAGAAAAGTTGTTCCCCTTGATGAGATAGATACTCTGGTTCACTTCTGAAGTCTCCATGACCATCAGAAGTTGAAATAATCAGGTCTCATAATACCGCCTGAGGGCAAAAATGGGCGTGGCCATATCACCCCCCAGGACGTCGATTCATCGAACGGCAGCAAGTACGTTTTGTTCAGCATGGTCTAAAGTACCGAAAACCGTCGAGAAACCTTCTGGACAATGATGGGTACACGACCTTGCCCTCAGCTACTGGAGTACATGAAATAGTTCCCACGAGCTACAAATTTTGTACGCTCGATCACTCACTTTCTCAGTTTTTCACCGTTTAAGTTTAAGTTAGGTTTAATTAGGACCTTAGTCGATCGAGCGTACAAAATTTGTAGCTCGTGGGAACTATTTCATGATGAAGTTGAGAAAATTGTAGAAATGTTAAGTAATAATGGATACAGTAAGAATTTTACGTATAGTATTATCAACAAGGAAATTACTAATAAAGTTAACACGACAGAAAAGCTGGTACACGAAGTGTATTTTAAGTTACCATACATTGGCGACATTTCATCAAAAGTCAAACAATGTATTAGTAAGGATTTACCGGGAAAATGTCAGTTAATTTATTTGAACAGTTATTCTAAATTATGTCATAAGTTCAGTTTTAAAGACAGACAGCCAAAACACCTCAAACATGATTTGGTATACAGGATCACTTGTAGTTGTGGGCGACGGTATATTGGTGAGACTTGTCGTGCTCTTCGAACACGGTTTGAAGAACACATGAAGACAAGTGGAACTGGTATAACCGAAGTTGGAAAACACTTGGCGGCAAATCCAAGTTGCCAAATTACGTTTGAGGACTGTGATATACTAACGTTTGAAAGCAAAATGTTTAAACGAAAAATTAAAGAAAGCTTATGCCAATTGCTGTGTATATTGTATAATGTATATTATATGGCTCCCAAGCCCTTATTTGCTATCATGTACATGGTAGTATTGAAGGGTTACTAACCTGAACCAGGTTAATAACCCTTTATATTGAGTCCCTGAGACGGGTTATTAGTCCAGATCGACCGAATAACCCCAACGACATTAAGAGTAAATTTTATCAATTGAACAATCTTAATCTTGGCTGCATAATCACATTCGTCGCAACAGCAATTAGAGCTTCTCAAAATCAGAGGAGTCAAAAATTAGGTGCTCTAAATCAGTCTTAACGAAATCCATGATAGCAAACGGCGATTGAAACACATACTGTTCATCCGGGCTAATTTATTTCCGGTATCACGGTTTGACATGACTTTTTGTACTTCGAGATGAATCATGAACCACAATTAGAATGTTAAAACTTTCTGCCAAAACAAATTAGCGGGTAGACTCTTATATGTCATTATCATGCGTATAAACGTATAAGTAGCGAATTCAAAGTACCGACCAAGCTCCCTTATAATTATGTGATAGCCCAGGCTAATTCTGATGGAATTTTAAGAATTACCATGATGTTCAGGTGAAGAGGAAAAGGTATCGCTTCATTAAGTTACCGATTCAACACATGAAGATGAACGAATTATCTAAACATCTAACTATAATCCGGTGTAATTCATTTTTATTCGGCCTGTAAATTCCTGAACTGCATATTTGAGTATTCGATACTTTAAAAAACTAAATGTAATCAGCCCTGTGAATAAGATTACCAATGGCTCTTGCTTCCGGAAGTCTGCAGCTCCTATCGAAAGACCATTATTTTCCATGTTTTAACTACGTTTTTAATGAGTGGTTTCGCCATATAATATCATTATTAACCTCAGTAGAGATAAGTAACATCTAGTTTTTGAACTCGGCTTCGCCTCCGTACAAAACACTTCATTATTGAACTCGGCTTCGCCTCGTACAATAATGCATATATATGTCGCTCGCTGGCGCTCGCAACATATATCATGTTACTTACCTCTACTTCGGTTAATAGTTCTATATTATATAACGATCGTTATATAATTCTTGCTCCGATAATTTTTGTTATATAACGGCTTTAGAAATGGAGTTTAGGGGTCAATAAATAATTTTCATAAGATTTTAAAATTTTTCAGAATTTTTAAATGTGATAATTTTTCCATGTGTGTGATAACTGTACAGTTATCACACCCTCAAAGAACAGTTATCACACCTTTGAAAATTATCACACCCCAAAATCAAAACTTTATAATTTGTGATTCGTATTTATTCACTATGTAAAATCATTTAAATCTGACTTTTTAGTCAATTCTCTCACTCCATTACGATGTACCAGTGTATACTGTATACATGTTATGTTATCTTGTTTATGCATTCACCTTTCACATTGTTCATTATATGAGCCGCGCATGCACGTGCCAGTAAAGGAGTAAGACCACTTGATCTAAATCAATACACCAGTGTAGCAGTGTATACATATTACGTTATCTTGTTTTGGTTTCATGATTTTATGTATACTTGTTTGTCAGTATATGAGCCGCGCACCCACGTGCCAGTAAGACCACTTGCTTTCACTCCATTACGATACATCAGTGTATACGTATTACGTTATCTTGTTTTGGTTTCATGAGTTTATGTATACCTTTTTTGTCATTACCACAGACAAAACCGCAAGCGGCTGTCATAGCAACCCCCTCACAGAGTCACAGGGGTGCCGTTTTTTAATTGTAAGAGGTTATTATGATCTAAACATACGTTATTAAGCGTCAAACATAGAAATAATTGGTTTTAATCCTTCAAATAGTGATTTCCTAATTTCTACAAAAACGTCCACGTGAACTCACGTGGAAAAATTTGTCATATGAACCTGAAACCATGTTTGTCTATTGCATTGTGACTTGTTTCAATCAAATCAAGTCGAAAATTCGGTCTTAAGACTCAAATTTCAAATTTGCCTAATTTCTACAAAACGTCCACGTAAACTCACGTGCACTTCATTTCCATGGGCCATTTCTTGTTCTATTCAAGTACCAAGTAAATCAAAATGTTGATTCAGTCACTATCGTATAGCACAACAGCCCTGCACTATTGGAATTCGGCCTGAAATTGGACTTAGCCAAATTTTCGACTTTTTTGCGCGGCTCAAATTACGTTTTTGAGGGGCCACCACACCTTTCCCTTAAATCGGGAAGACTTGAAACTTTTTTACCCTTTGATATTTGCCTGGAGAAAGAACATTGATACGCCTGGAAAAAGATGGAGCAATGTTCGTGAGCTGAGATATAGATGCTCAAAGTCACCATATTTTGGCCTAATAAGGATCCTCGATTTTTTGGAGGCCTCCCGGCCGACCTCATATTTTTTCTCCAATCACCATGAAACTTCTTTTGTGGCTAAAATCTCGAGGTAAAGTTGCTATATAAGTCGGGGAAATCATGAAGGGTGAAAACTTTTCAGATACAGTGCTTCAAAGTGGTCCAAAATTATTTTTTCGCTAAAATCGATTTTATCGATTTTGATGACGTCATAACAGCAAAAAAACTTGATCCGCGAAACTTCCTATAGCCTAAGACAATCTGCTATCTTTGCTGAAAAAAAACCCACCCTCGATCATGTCTGTATCTTTTATGGTTTTTTGAGTTTACCCTGTTCCCGTTTTGGTCCTTAAAATTATCACGTCTATCTATATATATTCGTCCTGTGACATCGATGCATTACTATATAGTCCTGGCAAGGTTACGTTCGAGATATCTCGAGATTTAGGTATACGTATTCACTCGAGAGGGTCGACTCTACGTAAAATTTAACGAGGAATCGTTTAAGATAGGTTTCGAAGCTCTCAGATGCTTCCCTTCACTATTTTCAAACGCAAGTTTTTTTTTTTTTTTACTAGAAGGCTGTCCTTCGCTAGGACGGAAATATGAGCCGCACCCACGTGCCAGTAAAGACCACTTGTTTCTCACTCCATTGCGATACATCAGTGTATACGTATTACGTTATCGTGTTTTGTTCATGAGTTTATGTATACAAATGATCTGAAAAGAAGTAACTGCAAATTTTGAAGTTTGGAGATATGGGTACCAAAATTTTCCAGCTCGTTGAGCTCTACAAGATGAGCTAGGTCATTGAATGAGAAATGCTCCTGAAAAACTCGAAAAGAAGTAACTGCAGTTTTTGAGAACATTTCAGCGATTTTAGATTTTGTTATCTGGAAGAAGGAAGTATCTCTAATGCGATACTTCCTTTTTTCCAGATAAACCTGAAAATTGGGCACTTACTTCCCTTTTGAGACAGTTTTCTCCAGAGTGTTCAAATTATAATTTGTAAAAGGAAGTATCTTACTGATTATTCATGCCTTATACTTCTTTTCTAGGTAATACTCTCATAAAGGCCAGAATTGAAAGGAAGTATCTTTACATAGATACTTTTTCAAAATAAACCTTGAAATGTGTTAGTTACTTCCTCTACTGAACATAGTTTGAAAGGCGATAGCAGCACCGACAAATGTCCCAGAAAAGGAAGTAACTGCAGTTTTAGTCGGAATTTCTTTCAAATCATTAGCAATTAACCCATTACTGTGGATGCACTATTGAATAGAAATAAAAATTAGCGAGCGAGAATTTATGATCATTCACCTCTCAGTATATATGAATTTCACCATATCTATCCGAAAATAAATTTGTCGATAAAATGTGAAACGCAAAAGTGATTATCTCGAAACGAAGTTCATGCCAGTTGGTCATTTTCCAAATCACGAGCCGCGCACCCACTTGCCAGTAAGATCACTTCCTCTCACTCCATTAGGATACATCAGTGTAGCAGTGTATACATTTATTTTGTTATCTTGTTTTGGTTTCATGAGTTTTGTAGACCCGGTAGTCGATATATCGACCGTGCACATATTTCTACCCTCATACAATTTGCCTATAAATGCATCCGTTACGCGTTACACACCATACACAGAAATGATCTTTCAAATTTGTTTTGACGTTGCTACACATTTCAATCGACAATCACTTTATAGTACCTATTTATCCAAAAAGATATGAGCAAAAGTTGATAAAGATTCCGTACTACGTTTTATGCATACTTTGAAGGAAAATTTAGATATACATAGCCAGTCTTCACCATCTAATCTAAGATTCCTTGGCCAATCTTGATATTTTTTCCTAAGTCAATTTCAGGCCCTCACTCTAGCTCAAAAGGTTTTCATATTTAAAGCTTCTAAATTTGCTTTTTATTGGAAAAACCAGTGTAGATCTCCGCCCGTTTCTCACGTTATATTAGATTAATCAAACATTTTGGAGGATACGTTTATATTATCACACTCGCCTTCGGCTCGAGTGATAATTGAATTATTGCACTCGCCTTCGGCTCGAGCAATAATTCGAATTATCACACTCGCTTCGCTCGTGTGATAATTCATATAAACGTATCCTAAGGGTGTTTGATTATCCTATATTGTACTCACATAATAGCAGACAGTAGATTGCCGTATAATATATTCAGTGCATTTTCTAATAAATTAATTTAATTCAATTATTTATAGATTTAGTTAAGATAAGAGCTTAGTGATATGAATATGTTGCGTGTCAGTTGTATGTTCTAAACCAATAAACTTCAGAATGCATGACTATGATGAATGATATATTCATTGAAACATCACAAGAACACGACGTTTCAACTGTTACAATTGAAGATGTTCGCAACCACTCTACTCGTCCTATTTCTGATTAAATTGACGAAGAAATCCCTATTCTACACACCATGGTAGGATTCCCAATTAATTATTGGTTTATAAAGTTAAAAATAAGAAAAAATAAAATGAGATCTATCATTGATATTAAAATCTGTTTCTCCTCAAGTTCGATTACATCTGACTGTTTTGGGAGTATGAGGACTGAGGATTTACCAGCAGTGCTCGGTTGAAGACGATTAGCACATGCAATATGAAAGCTTCCAAGGAAACGACAACCGCGTGTCAATGATAGTCTTAAAAACAATCAGCACTTGTTATATCAGATACTGTATTAAATGGTTGATAATCTAACACTAGCGTACAAGTATGAAGTGTAGTCTTATAATTATAGAGAATTGGATAAACATCGTGTTTTAAAGAACATAATGTATGCCGTATTGCGTATGGCGTACTGGAATACAAGATCTTTCATTTGGGATATTGAAACAATACATAGATGTATAGATAGCTTTTATGATTTTCAAATCTTAGTAAGTAACAGTTGAATTTACAAAGCGGACAGCCACACTCCATGACAATTGACATGAATACTATTAAAAGTTTTAAACATTATCAGTGATTAATTTCAAAACTACAGACTTATTGCGAGAACAGTTACGATATTTAGATATCAATTTTCAATTTGTGAAGATGCACAAAGAAATAATTACTGACAAATATATTCTGGTTTCAATGCAGTCTATCGAGGAGACCAAGGTGACGTTTGATAATATTACGTTGTTTATTTCTTATTTCCATTGACTTATCTGATCAGGCATATCTTACACAGACTTTATTCTATATTTTGCTATCTTGGATGTGGTTGAATTGAAAAGTATTTCACGGATTATTCTATCTTAATAACAAGCTTACTTTCTTAGTACCAATTTCATATTATCTTCGGAAATGTTGATGAACATTTCAATTTAACTATTCAAACATAATGCCCACACAATTCCCAATTCCCATGCACCCCCGAAAGCCCTAATAACTCAGTAAACGACCAGCAGGTTCTTTGCCCAAGCCGAGGCCCAGGCCGAGTTTGATGTCAAAGGCCAAGGGGGCCGAGGCCCAGGCCGAGGCCGAGGCCGGGCCGAGTTAAACCGAGTTCATATAACTTTCGTGAAGCTACAATTTTATATTGCCGTAAAACTATTTTAAAGAATTTTGCTAATTGAATCGGTTAAATTTGATGAAGTTCTTATGTTTAATTTTAATCCAGAAAATTTTAGCTTGTTTGATCCTAAAATTCAGCCTAAGTTTTGAAATATCACATGAAATTCTGGCAATTAGCTAGGTATCAAACTCGGCAAAATGAAGCAAAATTTGGCCGAGACCGAGGCCGAGGCCGAGTTTGAAAAAAGGGCCGATTTTGGCCGAGGCCGAGGCCGAGGCCGAGTACTCGGTCGTTTACTGATACCGTATATCAGAGTATAATCATTCTCAACCTTTTCATAACATCTTTAAATTATAAATTACAAATCGCGATGGAAATACTACTTAAAACAATAAAATCTCAGAAAATCTCGATAACGAATAACTATTTTCAAATAAAAATCTCAATAAATCTCAATAATTTAAATATGAAACCATAGTACCTACCTGGTCATTGAGGAATGCGGCAGCACGTTTCTCCCCTGCAAGCAGAGACACTAGCTGGATCAAGTTATCATGTACCTCACCAATAATCCTCCGGACAGCCTCTAGTTTGTTGCTCCAATGGACCTATTAGACATAATGTTTTTGTTTTATACTTTCAAAAAAAGGACTTGTGTGTTCTGCAAGTATCATGCTCTATGCTTTAAACTTTTACTATTGTACTTCATGGTATTCAAGTAGAACAATAACTGTAGTTGGGAATTTCTTCTTCGTCATAAGGCCAAGGTCAACATCATTGCTGGTTATTGACATA
>WFMF01000198.1:15888-68368 GCA_011033025.1 Beroe forskalii
TTTTGCAAAGTTTCTTTAAAATTTTTTTTTTAAAAAAAATACAAAATTTTTTTTTTGGGTAAAAAAGGGTTAATTTAAAAGCCATCCAAAGAGCAAAAAGGTTCAAAAGCAAAAAAAAATCGTTAACAAACATGAATTTTTCTAAGCATTTAAAATATAAACAGCTTTTAAAAATTTTGTTGATTGTCACATTTTCGGGGAAGTCGACCTCCTGAACTTTCCCCCAAATACTTTTCCCCCGTGCCCCGGTTGGGGCAAAAAACCCATAGAAAATTTATCGTGTGTTACCCGGGGATACTCAAGGGTTTTCCGATACCAGGTTTTTGATAGATTTTACCGATTTTACTTTTATGTATCTAGGGGTTTGAATTAAATGTTTTTATCATTCCCGGAGTTTATCGCATCCAAAAACCCAAAAAATCATGAAAAATTATTTAATTAGCAAAACCATTTTTACCAGGGTTTTTAATAATTTTTCAGTTTGGCCTTTTAAGGGGGTTTTCGGAAAGCCCGTAAAACAACAGGGCCCGGGCCCCTTTTTAAATCATTATGACCTTCCGGATGTTTACTATGTTTCAAAAAATTTTTACAATTCGGGAAAATCGAAATTATTCGACATCCGAAACGGTTTTTTAAAAAAATTTTAAGATTTAAAACCCCGGAAAAAAAAATGGTTTGGGCTTTTCCGCCCTGGGGAAATAAATTGTTCCCATTTTCATCACCAAATAAATTTTTAACCAAGTGCTTAAATTCAGAATGGCAAAAAGTGCATAATTTATTGAAAGGTCCCCCTGGTGCCAGGGTTTTTAAGAATAGCAAAACGTTTGAAGGTATAAAAATTTATTTCGCACAGTTGAGCAAAATTCATATCAAAATTTTTTTTGTGTTTGAAAAAATTTTCTGAGTAAAGTCGGTGAAACATCTGGTTCAAAGAGAAAAACCCCCGGCCTTTTCGACCTGGAAAAACACACGGGGCCTGGCCTCGTGTGAATATGAGGTTAGTACTTTACCTTTTTAAACCCAAACATTCAGTTAATTTAAAGGGTTAAAGTTAAAGCATGCGATAAATTTTTAAAATCAGGTTCCCCAAACCCAAAAAAATTTGAAATATTTTTATTCATTTTTTGGGGGACGGGGGGTTAATTTTTTGGGTCATTAAAGTTTCCCAAAAAAGAATAACCTTGCACTTAAAATAGATTTTTGGAAAATTTCAATCGGGTTTTTTCCCGATTCGATTCTCAGTCTGGAACAGTTACCCTGATCACATTGAACCCCATTTATGAATCACTTGATCTGTTAAGTGGTCTACCATTGAAGGGGTCAAGCTCATTAAATCAACTTTTATTCAAATGGGTTACTGAAATCATTCCCCAACATTTTCAGAAGATACGGGTTTCTAAAAAGGTAAGGTTATCAATTTTTAAATTTCGGTTTTTAAAAATTTAAATGGGGATTTAAAAACCCCCTGATCAGTCTCATTAATGTTTGAAAAATAATAAATTTCTTTGTATTATTCAAGCACCAAATTTCCCCTTTTTCAAAACACTGCAAATCAACCATGGCGGGTGGACGGGGAAGGGAACTGCAACTAAGCTTTGAAATTGACCGCCCCCTTTTCCATTTCCCCCAAAAGAACAGATTTAGAAGCTTCCCAAGCCTTTTCATTTAAGGAAAATGGGGAAATGGCAGATATTTTGATCGTTCGTTTTTCAGAAAAGACATGATGAGTTGTCTCCAGCACATATTACAGTTTAATGAATATGTGTGGGAATCCCACACTGCTTCAAAATTTGGGAAGAGGGCGGGGCACACCTTTTACCCTTTTCAGGTTTAGCTGAGTGATTGCAAGGCCGGAATGTAAATTTTGGCAAAGTGGTCAGCATTTCCCCCCGGGGGGAGACCCTCAAGATTGTGTCTCCAAACATTGAAACGGGAAAGCACCCCGGGCAGAGGTAGTCACTGTCTGTTAGTTCTGTTTTTATCCAGGGGAACGCCCTTTTAATTATCCCTTATGACATGGGTTCAGCAGTCTTCGTTAATGAGCAAGGTGTTTAAATTCCCACCGGGAAATATCTTTTTATTTTTTCCCAAATGCCTTAACCCTCTATCACGGGCGTAGGTCAAAAATTCCCAAACACCAAATTTTTTTTAAAAAACCAAAAAGTAAAAAACTGTTAATCAAATGAAATAAATTTTTTAAATTTCCCCCTTCAAATTTGGGGGGCTTTGGGTTACATGTTATCATGTATGCTGTTAATTTTAAAAAAATTTTTGTTTATGTTAATTTCGTTGTTGAAAGTTTGGCTATAAGGGTCCAGCATCAAATTTTTTTTTAAAAAGATGGGATTTCAAAAATAAACTTCAAAATTCCTGATCATTTCTTTTATTAAGTTAATTTGTTTACAGGAAAAATTAGATTTTGATTTTATGTTAAATCAAAGGGTAAACGAGGATTTGAAATGTCAGTTGATCCATTATAATTGCAGTAAGAAGCCCAAAGACATCACCCAAAAATTTTTTCTTTTTGAAATTTTAATGTATGAGGGCCTAAAAGTGTAAGGGCCAGGCTTTTTGGATTATTTTAAAAAGGGGCACTCCTCTCGGAGGAGGGCAATTGAAGGACAACATAAAACCTTATAACAGATTTGGGATGCCAGTTTAGTTCATTTTATTAATGAAAAAAAGTTCGAAAATTAGACGAAAGGCCTTCAGTCGAGTTTGATGATGAGTAATGAAGGGTACCTGGGGTTGATTCACTGTAATAAATTGGGCATTTTATTTTCAAATCAATGTCTCATATATTTTAATTACTAATAAAAAAGTTTGATCTTAAATTTTTCCTTAACATTTGAAAAGAGTTTATAAAAATTCATTCTTCATGATATAATGGAAAAACTCAAAAGTTTTGCCCCGACTTAGGTTGTCAATGTGAAGGAAATATTTTAAATTTGCAAATTAATTTTATGATTGATGTGTTTTTCCTTTAAAGAAAAATTTGCCTAGTAGAATAAAAGAATTTTGGCCAAGTTTCCCTAAATTGGGAAAACCCCGGGGGTTTTTTGGGCCAGGAACCCCGGCGCGGGCCCCAGCACAGTCGGCAGACCTTTTTAGGCAGCCCTCCTTGACAGCCCCTCAATAGAACCTTCTGTTGTTTTCAAGCCAGGTATTTTTCCTTGATAAGAAGTTTTATATTTAAAAAAACCTCGGGTTCTTTTTCAAAAATCAGATAAAATTTTTTTTATTTTTTTCCCAATTTTTAAACATCACACTTTTTAAGTGGTTTACGGTGTTTGGGAAAAATTTAAAACATTTACCTTTGTATCTTGTCGGGGTTGTTACTTTCCCAGAAATTTTCCGATTCAAAAACAAAAAACTTAAAAACCGGGTCAAGTTAAAAGACCATGGGGACCATTGGGAGAAAAACCAGATTGATGTAAAAAGAAATGTGAAAAAAATAACATAAAACAACCCTTTAAATTTCCCTAGTTGAGAATGGGGTTTTCCAGTGTTTTTCCCGAAGAAAATCTCATAACCCCACCAAGCAACCCTTTTGAAAAATATTAAAATTTCCCATCACCCAGATTTTTACCCCCTGATTTGATTGAAAAGCGGCTTCCAAGAACGTGAAAGTTTTCCTCTTTGGACTCCCCCTCTAAAGGGAGTCGCATTTAAAACCCATTAAGCCCCACAGCTCCTATCTGTTAGGCATTTGGGTTACCGGTGAATCACCCCGCCCTGTTTGGCGTGAGGGGTTTTCGGGTTTAGTGTAATTTTTGAAACCAAATTTAAAACCTAAAAATATTTGGGATTAGTTCCAAAAACAATTTTTCTTCAAATTCAAAAATCAACTATTTGTTTAAACCATTTTTTGCCCCTTGACCATTATTTTTTATGGTTTGTTTTTGGGTAAAATAGTTTTCTTTTTTCCCCTTTTCTGTATTCCTTTTTCGGTTTGCTCAATCTTTTTCTCCTCTTTTTGGGCTGTCCCAAATGCTAAGGATGAAGAAGAGGCGGGGGGAAACCCAAACCCACCAAGCCCTCGGAAATTTTTTGCTGTAGAAAAACGGGGACCCTGGGGTTTTTCATACAAGAACTTGGAGGAACGGGAATATGGGGGAAGATGGGGCGTTGGGGGAAAGAAGATTTCTGGTGGAAAATTTAAAAGGCTATAAAAGAAAGCAAAAAATTTCCCTAAATCGAGGCTAAAATTACAAAGGAAGTTGGGTTGGGAAGAGAACGATGAACTGGAAAAACCCTGAAGGGTTTCCAGTATCCAAGAAAAAAGACTGGAGAGAGGAATTTATCAGGGAATTGGGGGGAAAGATTTTTTTGGGAGGAAAAAAAAAGAGGAGGAATCCGCTTTTGAAAACGAAAAAAGTGGGGGGAAAAGTTCCCCTTACAACCCCCGCAGAAATAAGAAACCCCAAAAAAAGGGGACATTCTTGGAAAGGTTAGTGATTGTTGGGGATTTTAGATCTGGGGAACGTTTTTAAATTTTTGCTAAAAATGCCAAAAAGATGATGTGATTTTTTGGGTCTTAACCAGATAAGCAGGTACCCCAATTTTTTTTTTTAAAATAATTTTTCCAACAGACAAAGAACTTAAAAGAAGAAACAAAGATGCTCAGGAAGAAATAGCAAAAACAAGTGTCCATAGTAATCAGCAGGGGGACCCGGGGTGAAACAGTAATAGCAGAGGGGTTTTTAAGGTAAAACCCATTTTTTAAAGGATCCCCCTTGGGGGTTGGTTTTATAATCTTGCGTTTCTTTTTTAGTCAAAAAGGGGATGGAAAGTTAATCCACCCCCAGATGGGGGAACTGGGCATATATATTTATTTCTCTAAAGACCCCTTTGGGTCGGCCCCTTTGTGCCAAATAAAAGAAAAATAAAAAATAAAAAAAAACGAAAACCCCCAGCCCTAAAAAAAGAAAAAAACCCTAAAAGCTGCTGCCAAAAATCACAAAATGAATGATCTTATTTTTAAATATAAAATGAAAAAATTTACCTTTTAAAAATTAAAAGTCAGTAAGTTCTTCTTTTTTAAAAACACAAAGAAAAAAATGGGAAAAATTTTTGACCAATATTTAAAAAATTTTAAACCTGAACCCTTTTCCCTTTTAAAATTTTAATAATCTTTTTCACTATAAATTTTAAAAGGAAAATTTCAACTAAAAAAAAACAAATAAATGGGCGGGGTTTTTGTCTGGGATATTTTATCCAGCTAAATTTAAAGGCAATAAAAATTTGAAATCATTTGGGCGGAAAATCGGTTTACATCTTAAAAGTTTTTAAATAATTTTATGAGGTGATTAGTTTCCCTTTAAAAAGGGGAAAACACATATCAAAAAAATTAACTTTCAAAGTTAAGGATATTGCTGAAACACTTAGTCAATTGAATAAATTCAAAAACTCAAAATTTCTCAGAATTTCTCTTAAAATCAGACACAATTTTGATTGGGTGAAAATTTTAAATTCCATTCCCAAGGTTGATTCTGGGAAACTTTGGTTGTGCTTTTAAAGGAAATAAAGGTAGGTTATTATTTATTATAAGAACAAGCAAGGGCAGATAGCTCAGCAAACCTGTTTATCTGATTGTTTTTAAGGATGCTGCTCTCTTCAAGAGAAAAATGCTTTGGCATTTTGTCCATCTTCCATTTTAGGAAACTATAACATTCTTTCACTTTTCCCATGGTTGTTGAGACATTGTTATTGAGTACCCTGCTGACAAGATTTGGCATAATGTAGAAAGTTTATGAAATAAGCTGTTAAAAGTTAAAACAAATCTTTGAAAATATCTGTAAGATGCTGAAAGTCTGTTTTTTCTAAAAATATTACTTACTGCAGTCTGAGATCATTTCTTTCAGGAAAAGATGAGGAAGATGCTGGAAGAAATGAAGATATTTGTTCAAGCTGAGATTAAGTTTGATCTCGATAAAGCCATTGATAATAAAAGTATCATGCAAGCCACATCCATGATGGAAAAGCTGAAGAAGAAAATTGCTGCTGATAAAGAGGTTTTCAATAGTCGCAATAACTTTGATACGTTCTAAATAGTTTGATGAACGGATCTTCGTCAAAACCATATACTCATATTATTGTAATAATCATGATGATAATGTGAATGAAATTGAAAATATTTGAAATAACGTGTCTCAGGAATCTCGGCAATTGAGTGACCAACTGTATGATCTCGAGATAATGAAACGAGGGCTGGAGGATGATTTGCGGCTGTCAAAGAACGCTCTAGTCCAAGCAAAAGACGTGCACTCGCAGAAGTAATTGCAAGTCTAAATTTTTATAAGGACTGTCCGGCAGATGATTTTACATCGTCTATTTTTCGTTTCACGTTATTATTTATTTCTTCAAATGATGATACAATGAAGCCACGAACTAAGGCTTTACTGCCTTCTTCCTAGATAACTACCATTAGTGACATTTACGACGCATAACTAAAATAAGTGGTTTTCCTTAATTATCTTATCATCTATTATTTAATGAATTATCAATCAGAAAGCTTAAATCCTTCCATTTCCAGGGAATACAAGTATAAGAATGAACGGAATAGGTTGATTGCAGAATCTGACTGTTTGACAGAGAAGGTGAAAGAAACCCGAGCCACAATAGAGGATCTACAGAAACAGTTGACGGATTGCGAGTCAGAGGAAGTCATAAGCTCCAAAATAGCTGAGGTGAGGAACAGACTTTTTTTTCTTTATTTATAAGTTTATACCGCGCTGTGTACAACAGATTTTAAATCTGACAATTAACTCTTTCAATAATTAGTAATTACCTTGTTTCCACTTTTCACTTGAATTCTTTATAAGCCATTATAGATTTATAATCTTTATATCGTCAGTGTACAAAGGTATATCTTTATACTTTTATATCTTCAGGGCAAAGCGAGCTTAGCCGAGATTCTTGAAGAGATAGAGATTCTTCAAAAGATCCGTGCTGTCAGGTCGAATGAGCTAATCTTCCTGCACAAAGAGATCAGTCATAAATTGCATCTTCTGGGGATACTGCTAAGTTGGGAGAGGGAGCCATGAACAGACTTAATGGATTTATAAAATATTGCTTCCAGTATTGTTAAACTTAATCTTCCTAGTTCCAAGAGAGTGTAAACTAACTAAGCTACTACAAATGAATTTCTTTTTTAATTGCTAGAAAGATGACTATGCTATAGTGTGTACTCATCATACCGTTGCTTATATCTAAATTAAAATTTTGTTGGCTCATTATTTTATTTCAATCTTTTTAATATACTGTATGTTTTTAAAATACTTTGTTGTTGTTTGAAGCAAAATGAAATTTTGAATGGAACATTATTTATGACACAAATTATTTATATAATTACTTTGCTAATTATTATTTTTGTTTCTACTTATCTATGGCATCATTCATCGAGAGATACTATCTTGTTGAGCCTTATCTAACAAATCAAAGGTAAACTGGTAAAAATTTGCCACTCTAAATTTTAAAAATTTTCGTCCCCATAAACGTACGGCGCGAAAGCGTTTTGATGATGCACGTACCAACAAGACGCGCTTTTGTAACTTTAATTAATCTTAAAACTTTTCGAGCGATTTGAAAGCGCGCGTCGATTGATCGTGGCGCGCACTTTTCTTCTCTCGCAACCAGCAACACAATGTTAAAATGTCCGATTGCTGCTTTAAAAGTTCCATGTAACGGAGGAGTAATTTTGATATGTCAGGCTTTTCCAAGAGCAAAACTAGTGCTTTGACAACAGCAAAAAGAGTTTTTAAGGTGGGTAAAAATCAAATATCAAATTATATTCAGCATAAATCCCTCTTACTGCTGTATTAATTTTGACTGGGTTATTGATACTGCAATTTTGACTCACATTTACCATCACTTTTAGTTTTACTACCTTCTAATATCCTTCAAAGGGCAGTTAAAGGGGTGATAAAAATTGCTGACTTGATAGAAGCCCAAACTCAGACAGAAAAAATAATAATTTAAAGATGTCCATATATCTATCTCAAGTGTTGACTATTGCAATTGCATTGGTACAACAATTTGTCCTATTAAAGTCTGGGATCATTATAATATGGTGGTTGCATAAATATTTCTTCTTGACTGGTTTCAGTTTTAACCATGGGTGCTGGGCTCATTCAATAAACCAAGTCTAAAATATATGTGTTGTTGGATGGCTCAAAAAAGCTGAAGATGCACTGATTTTCTGTTTTTGCTTCAACTTTCTACATACATTCTATCACATGCAGACAATATTGTTAAAAAACAAAAGTATGGCCTCTCCTGTCCCAAAAATAGTCAAAAATGATGATTTTCAAATTTCAAAAATCCATATTTACACTTCTCAGGCCTAAAAGCCAAAAATCGGTCAGATGAATTGGTTTGTCTTATGCCCCATAACTACCAATCTAAATCTTGGCTGTAGAATATTATTATTACTAGCAGGCCCATTGGGCCTGCAAACACACAGCTCACTCGGCGCTACTACACAGCACCTCGTTCGCAAGTTTTAAACACTGCCATTCGAATTGATTGGATACTTTTTACCGCATCAAAAGCTTCCAATTTGGTCAAAAGTTATGCGCAAAATTAAATTATTCAAAAAAATGTTTATGAAGGAGCAGAGTGGATATTAGATCGAATTCGTCGGTTATTCTTAGACGTGCTAAACCATGTGAGTTTTGTTCCAGCGTTCCGTTTTGATTGTAAGATGATGTTAATTTTGACAACTGATTATCATACTGACACTGACATTGGATAATTTTGTTTTTTTCACAGGCCAGGAACTGTCCTCGTAATCTGCTTCACCTACATTCGACTCGATTGAATTGTACATGACACACCTTGTAACCTTAACGGTTAATTTTACAATTGCAGTTACTACTGTTTTCACCAACTAAACTTTCATTATCGACCAACCTCTGCCACACTGAAAGCAATCCAACTGCAATATCCTCCGTTATTCAAGTTATACCCATTCCCCATCTTGAGATCTTAAATTTGAAGGAAACGTCAAAAAATCTCAAAAAGCTACAGCACAGCATTAGCATAATAGAAAGCTCTCGCATAGAACTGATTGTAATCTGCACGTGCACAAAATTGGTTCCCATAGCAACAGCACCAATATGCACCACTTCGCCTTCGTTTCTCTTGATAATTCCTTGGCAAGCTCAAATTTAAACTGTGCGCCCGCACAGACATTATTCACGTGCTCTTACGAAATTATATATAAGATTATTATTAAGCTTCAAGGGTTTTCCTCCAAGTTTGTTTCGGCAAAATTGTGTTAGAGGTCTGTGTACATACTTGAATTACAGGTGAACACATGATTTTAAAAATTCAAAACTTTGGCCAGGAACAATAATTTTTTATGGGGTAAAAACTATCTGGTAGCTGGTGTTCAGCGCGTCTTTATCAAGGCCTCTGTCAATTGAGCGGTCCGACACATATGTGTATCAGTTCAAACAAAACAAAAACTGAAAATCAACCTCAGATTAAATTTACTATCTGAGAATTTTGTGTCACACTTAATGGAGTTCCTGAAGAAGAAATATTTTATCTCGAAACTGGCAGTTGAATAGTGGTGCAAAGTGTATGGGTTTTATTTCATATTTGAGGATTTTTGTGTTTCACTGAAATGATCAATCACTTCAAACAATATCAGCTTTAATAATACATCCATTAGGAATGGCTGGTGTCCTTTTTGAAGACATATTTGATGTGAAAGATGTGGATCCTAATGGAAAACAGTTTGACCGGGTCTCACGACTATTTTGTGAAAGTGAATCATTCAAAATGGACTTAATTCTTGATGTCAATACTCAGATTTACCCAGTTGTTTTGAGAGATAAATTTAGATTACTCCTAGTGACAACTTTACAAGAGGATGGGGCTCCTGATGATGGTAGTTATACTGCAAGCCTAGAAGGTACCAGGGCAGACACATTTGAATATGTTATGTATGGGAGAATCTATAGAATAGAGGGTGATGATTTTGGGGATTCAAATGCAATATTGTCTGCTTATATTTCATATGGTGGTTTACTGATGAGATTAAAAGGTGCTGCTAATAACTTACATGGAATGGAGGTTGGGCAAACAGTTTATCTCCTTATGAAGAAACTAGCTTTCTAATTTATTTATATTGTTTTCGGTATCAAGTTATGGGTGGTCTTTCAGCATTTATTTATTTTATATGAGGAAACAAGAAAATGCTTTTCAGTAGTTCCTCTCCATAGTGTAACTGAATTTCTTGTACCTAAAAGGTGTAAATGAATTAATAATAATAATTGCATTTTAAATTTAGAATTTTCTATCTTGTGCAGCTCTGCTAATGTTTGAACCTATTTAGACCCGATGTGTGCTTCTATTCAGGCAAGCACAAGAATTTAAAAGCCAGAAAAATTATGGGATGATACTTTCATTACTTGCCCTCATCTCAAGAACTGACTAATTTATATATTTATGCAGAGTCAGTGACACTGTTTATCCTGGTTATCAATATTTATTTAATTTTACCTGTAATTTTTTCATTTAATTTTTCAGATGAGAAACTCCTTTATCAAACTTTTTGATACTGCCATTTTAAATTGTATGGGAGCTTGGAGTTCATTGTGAGCACAATTTTTATATCACCTGAAATTTTTAATTTAAATGATTTTATTACTTGTTATTTGACTTTGAGATTTATTTTATGAGTTTTTAGAAATACAATTCACTACTATTATTGTCACTTTTCTGTTCTAATGGCAATTTATGTAATTTAATTGATAGTCAGGCCATTTGTGACTTATTCAATGCTTGAATGAAATCAATATATACTCTTCCAAAAGACACAGATTCTAAGATTATAACATTAATGTAGGATTAATGTGAATGGTATAGAATATAATCTTCACTATTCAATCTTTGAGATGGCTCAGCTTCTCACTATTGTTCCAGAATCCTATCTCACCTTCAGAGGACCTTTCAATGAAGTTGTTACGTCAATACTCACATTAACAAACATTTCTTCTGACAAGGTAAATCAGCTAGATCACGATGTTATGATTCGTTCTAGATGATGAAAATGCTTCTTGCAATGTCTCATTTATTGGATCACTAATATTTTTCACAATTCTTTTTGTCCATATAATTCCCCAGGTATGCTTCAAAGTGAAAACTACAGCTCCTCGTCGATATTGTGTCCGACCTAATAGTGGTGTCATTGAAGCTGGTGATACTATGGAAGTTTCCATAATGTTGCAGCCATTCCAATATGATCCCAATGATAGGAACAACCACAAGTTTATGGTGCAATCAATGGTAGGTACCAGGATTTAATGTAGGTGTGAGTTTGTTTGGTTATATTGCATTTTATGTGCAATATTCTATTCAATGGCAATAAGCAACTTGTATGGATCATCATAGAAAATCTAAAGTCATTTCCGATTTTTCATATTTATGGAAGTTGCTTACAGTGTGCATGATTGGCTTAGTGCTTTCCCTGATATAAGTAATTTTGCTGTAAAAGTCAACTTCAATTCAATTCAATAATTATTTTGGCAGGCTCTGTCTGCAGACAACGCTGCTTTGCCCTTGGAAGAGATCTGGAAGAATGCTGAACCCCGGAGTGTGGTGGACAAGAAGTTGAAGTGCCAGTTCGAGTTGCCGCCTGATGCAGCTGCCCCCAGTGAAACGCCCGCTGCCGCCGCCCCGGCCGCCTCCTCTCCGGCTCCCTCTGCCACGCCCACCTCGGCTACTCCACCTCAAATGCACCAAACCTTCGTCACTTCGGCTTCAGGTTTGATCATTGCTTCCTCGTATGTTTAGAATACTTCACCCCGCCCTAAAGGGTTCACGTCATTTCAGATTAGACATTTAACGAATATTTTTGTTAAAACGCAAAGGCAACTTGTTTTCATAAACTTCTACTACCACGATTAGAAAACAGCACAAATTATAACAAGTTGCTCTTTGCGCAGGTGAATCACCTAACTCGAACGAAGTGCAGAAGGCTACTGAGAAGATGGAACTGTTAATGAAGGAAAATGCTAATCTGAAGAAGCGGGTGGCAGAAGCCGCCTCAAGACAGGCTTCTCCCGCAGAACAGCCGTACCACAACGCCGCCTACTACATCATCTTCGTTATCATCGGGTGGCTGATCGCTAAGTTCGTTATCTGATCTCCTCTTCAACTCGCTGCTCTAATTAAGTGTAGTTAAGATATTATAATTAGTGATTAGACCCCTCCCGGTCTTTTTTCACTGTTCACTTACATCACGGAGGCTTAATATCTTAAATTTCTTAATGTATGTTACGTTGGCGTTCCAATTCTGATATACATAATGTAGTACTATACATATAGTATGTACACTAATCGACATTTTGTTAATGTTCTTTAAATTTTCACCTGACATGATTTAGACTTTTAAAAGATCTACATAATATAGTACCTGTGACTCGTTCAGAGTTCCTTCTAGAATTCTAAGCTTAGTTTATTTTACAATTACATTCGAAAACCATGATGGGGTGAATATATAATATTGTATGATTTTTTGTTAAGTTAAATCGTGATTGATATGAAAATAATGTTTAAAATGGACAAAAGTTACATATTTTATATATAGTATATGCCCTTTTACAATATCATGAACAAATAGCGCTGCACACATACCAAGGGTTAGTGATCTGTAAGATATATTTTGGGGTCCTTTCCGAAGCAAACTTAAGTCAAAAAACGTTCTAAAGACAAAATCGCAGTGTATATGTGCAATTAACTTTTTTGACTCAAGTATGTTTCGGAAAAATAACCCCCTCAATATCCACAATTTACTGTGTGAAATACGAACCTGGGCCTTCTTTTCAAGCTGTTTCAACTCGAGCTTCTCTGTTCAATGCTGTAAGTGGCTTTTGCTCTTCGATTTAAAATAATTCAGCTGTGTACCGTTGTTAGTATTATTATCATTATATTGTACTTTGAAATTATCTCAACCAGTGTTGCATTCAAAATGTTTAATGTACAGTTTAGGCTTGAAATTATCATTCGGTTTAGTAAAATGATGATACTTATATTTATCCTGATGTTGAGAGAAATTCATGATAAGTGCTCGTGAAACGAAAAATGATGAAATGAAATATCAATTTTGGATGATGTAAATTATAATTTTGCACTTCTGAAACATGGTCCTTGATTATTTAAATTGCATAGTTGAAATAATCGGTCACATTTTTAATTAAGATGGACCAAGAGTCAGCGATACTAATCGACTCCAAAATTTTCGAATGTTATAGTATTGTGATTCTTCAATTGATCTGTAACTGCCATAACGAAAAAACCCTTAATTTTCATCATTTCAAAAAGCTCTGGGTAGATTTTCCCTGTAATTAACGTTCTATACTTCTGAGAGAGATATGTCTTAAATTATGAGTTTAAATGATGATGAAATTACGTGAATTTCTGCACTATACACTGTTTTCGTGTGTCAATTGTCTATACGTGTACTTGGATTTCATTCAAGAATTGTAATCAATTTACTCTTGAGTATATTACAGACTAAATCTTTGAGTTTAAGATTGATGAGTTTCATTGGATTTCCTTTCAGTTTTTGAAAATTACATTCTAATCTGATGATATTCATGATTGATGTATAAATTTTGCTTATATTTGACAATTGCCACAGTTCCCTCCCTTCTTTAAAAGTGAGATGAAACCACCGCATTTTTTATCCTGGATCATCAATATATTTAACAGCCATGTTGAATATATCCATTGGTAGTACGTATAATATGATATCAATATATAAAATTCCTTAAATGTAGCTACTAACTTACTAACTAGGTACGAATCATTTCCTGCTGTTAGTGTACTTATGTACTTTTCAGGGTACTAATGTAATTGTTTCATATCATAATATATCGAGAATGAGTCACTTCCTCCTTTTTCAAAATATTAATCCTCAATTACTCCTCCATGGCTCCACCTCTGTACTGTGTTTCATAGATTAGAATATCTTATATTTACTAGGTAATAGGTATCATGGGTTCTCTGAGTCAGCTCCCATATAGCGCATTGTATACACTGTGATTCTGTGAGTTGTACTGCTACAACTTGTGTATGATTTATTGTATTAGTTTAGTGTATTAGTACATACCAGATACTATGTACAGTGTACCCATTGTATATTAGGCTTTGTATCTTGCATATATAAAAGTTACCTTGTATATTGTGTACATAGTGATACATTGTATCTCATGTATAACACACTTCCCCCGCACAATGTCAACAGGTAGCTATATTCTCCTCCTCCCTAACTTCGCATCATGTAATCCTTGTATATTCATGACCTTGACGGTGTTTGTACCATTGCCCTCCTCGTAATTGGGCAATTACACCGATTACTTCCCACCGGTCGACTAGACTGCTCTATTCAGATTTAAACATAATAACATGAATATCTTCTACCCACTATCCCAGTTTAAGCTGACTGTACACAATCCCAGTTAAGTTGACTGTACACTATCCCAGTTAAGCTGACTGTACACTATCCCAGTTAAGCTGACTGTACACTATCCCAGTTAAGTTGACTATACACTATCCCATTTAAGCTGACTGTACACTATCCTAGTTAAGTTGACTGTACACTATCCCAGTTAAGCTGACTGTACACTATCCCAGTTAAGTTGACTGTACACTATCCCAGTTAAGCTGACTGTACACTATCCCAGTTAAGCTGACTGTACACTATCCCAGTTAAGCTGACTGTACACTATCCTAGTTAAGTTGACTGTACACTATCCCAGTTAAACTGACTGTGCACTATCCCAGTTAAGTTGACACTATCCCAGTTGACTGTACACTATCCCAGTTAAACTGACTGTGCACTATCCCAGTTAAGCTGACTGTACACTATCCCAGTTAAGTTGACTGTACACCATCCCAGTTAAACTGACTGTGCACTATCCCAGTTAAGCTGACTGTACACTATCCCAGTTAAGCTGACTGTACACTATCCCAGTTAAGCTGACTGTACACTATCCCAGTTAAGCTGACTGAACACTATCGCAGTTAAGCTGACTGTACACTATCCCAGTTAAGCTGACTGTACTACACTATCCCAGTTAAGCTGACTGTACACTTAACACGGGAATTAGGAAAGGTCCCGTACTATTGTATACATACAGTTTAATATCCTTATCATAATTTAGATAGGCATCACAGACCCTGATAAGCCCGGGTATCATTATATACCATGTGTAATGTATATTGATGTGAGATGTAATATATATACTTAGTACATAATATGTATATTAAATATTGATGTCATGTATATTGTATACGCATGTATATTGATGCCATGTGTATGTATGGTGTAAGTTAATCTTCTCTTACTTTTTACATTTTACTCCTACAGCTAATTACATGTTAATATGTACCTGTCTCTCCTTCCATAGCTTTCAACTATATAAGTATATAATACCCGTTCCACAGTTTCTGATGAAAGTGTTTAAATTTGTCTGTAATTGAGTGCTAATTTTTCAACAAATTACAGTTTCATTGGTATACATTTCGAGTACAGTGTCGATAACCAGTGTATTATTAAAGCAGTATAATTAAACTAGTCAATGCACTTGACAGTGTCGTGCACACTGATTCTGCTCGCTAATTGTAAAGTGGTAAATGTTTAGGCGGCAGGTAATTATCCAGCTAATTATTGTCCACCTCAGCCAGTACCCACCCATGCTCTACCCACCCATCATGCTCTACCAAGTGTATTATTGATTATACAGAAGTAGGATTCCTAGAAATGTGATTATGGAAATAAAATAATTGCACGAGGAGTAGCCGAGTGCCATAATTGTTTTTATTGCACGAGGAGACGCCGAGTGGCGAGTTTTATAAGCGCAATAGAAATTCTACCCACCCATGCTCTACCGCGTGTATTATATTAGCCATTATAGATCTTTCCTTGGTCCAATATTCTTGTATGTACAATCTGTCTTGTTTCAATCAGCGTGTACATTGGCGTATATTGATGTTCTCTGAAGTATTTAGGATGTAAAGTGTGTACTTGTGTACAGCAGACTCATGCTAAGTGGGAATAACTGATCAAGTGTAGGCATAACAGTACATCTCTGGTAGATATCTGGTTTGTAATAACATGTACACTTTGTATAGTGCGTCGCATCATTCCTCGTTATGTAATTATAACACCAGTGTACCTGTACACGCATCATACTCTCTCTCCTCTCTCAGTAGCTGTCAGAATGTATACTTCTCAGATCAACACATGTCTGGAGAGAAGATCTTGTATTATTTCCCAGAAACATGGTCTTATTCCAGATATGCTCTGACATCATCCTGCACTGACTCCTACCTCTCTCAGCTTACATGTCCCACCAGAATATATGAACCATGATACATATTATAAACCAGCTGAAATTGATGTCATTATCACGCTTTTCCGTGGTAAATTAATGACTTCTCGACGCGTATATTCTTCCTGTGTCAACATTCTCTCACTTCGTCACACTCTAATACACACCTCTACTGCCTCCATATTAAATGGTTATTTCGCAAGATACCTTAGTACACTTAAGAACGGCGTCACTTAATTAGTGCGGTTTGGAAAAAACCGCACTAATTAAGTGTACAGTAATTAAGTGCGCATAAAATTAAGTGTATGCTAATTAAGTGAACAATTTTATCAATTTTGCATTTTTTCCGATTTTAGTTTTTTTCGGGAATGAATTAAGGAATCATGACCGTCAGCTAAAACTTCAATAGTTTAAAGAATGAAATTATTATGTTGCCTTTCTGAGATATGCACGGTTCAAACTTCAGCACTTCTGTACTGCAGTTTGTAGATTAAAATAATGGATACTACTACTTATTACTGTTGAAAATTTGTTTCTTGTCATAACTGCAAAATTGTATATTGCTGGTCCTATGAATATGATGTCTCGCAATCAAGAGGAAAATTTCAAATTTTATTTATATTTACACATCGTTTTCGATCTCATAAAAAACCGCACTAATAAAGTGCGCCGATCTTAAAGTGCGCGCAAATTACGTGATGCCGTTCTTAAGTGTACTAAGGTAGCTGCAGAGTCTGACATAGGAAGGCAGGTGAGTGAGATTGCCGGGCACGGCTCTCTCTCTCCCGAATGCAGCTAATATTATACACAACTCTAAATACCGATCATCTTTGATCTTATGTACATTTAAATAAAGATAAATCATACATAGATAATATATCTACTTACGCTCGTGTCGTACTTGTCAATTGCATTTAAATAGAGATCGCAGGACCTCTCGATCATACCCCTTGTACTTTATGGTTAATACTTATTATGGTTAATTAGGAATAAAGAGTTGAGATCTTCTTACATCTTCTAGCTTTGTAGTACTTACAATTTTCTGCTATCACTGCCGCCTGGAAGTGAATGTGGATCTCTGAAAGCGCTTTCTTAATTCTTAAAAAGGATTCTTTAAGTACGCATTCTTGAATCGTATAATTTATTACCATGCGTGGTGTTCCTTTTCAACTACAAGACTCAAATTAAGAGGTTGAAACTCGACCCATCAACCGAATGTTGGCCACTCAAACACTCTGCATACGTAAATCTAAATATTTGATATAATGTCATGTTCTTGTTACGTGTTCTTACAAAATGCCACCTCAGGATGTTCTAATTCGTGTAATTGTTTTAACTAACTTCAGATCACAACTTCAATACTAATGTGACGAAGTTTTTAAACCGAAGAACTGTTTCAATTTCGGGACGTTGAATCTAACGTTTACACGTACACTTCAATAATGATGGTGTTTGATTTGAGGTGGTTTGATTACTTTATTAGAACCGAGCTGGTTTGATGTAACGCTACACCATACATTACATGACTGCACAACCTACGCCTAATTACATACACTTTACACAAGTCTGAGTATGCAATGTACAATTACATGTACATGAAATAAGTATACATTTAAAATACAGTTGTAGTGTGTATATACTCCACATATACATGTACATTGTACACTCCACATGTACATTGTACACAACACATGTACATTATACACAACACATGTACATTATACACTCCACATGTACATTGTACACTCCAAATGTACATTGTACACTCCAAATGTACACTCCCCAATGTATACCGAGGAAAGGGTGTACTGTTCCAACAAAGAGTAAAACCATAGAAATGCGCCATTAATGCACATTACACGTCCCTAGATAATGCAGTATAACACAATGTCCGTGTATAACAGTGCAAGGAATGGTTACCTTCAGGTAATCAAATAGCCTGGGAATTGTGGGCTAAAAATAGGGCACATTTAACTGATTAGATTGATCCGACCCGCTCAGGAATTTGACAGAAATCGGTAATAGTTAAAATTTTAATAATGTAGCCTTGTATATTATGTGACATGTTGCACAGAATGCATTGCAGAATGTGGTGTATTATTCTATTTTTAGATACTTGTTGGGTTACTATAGTTCTTTATTAAAATGCATAGATTTCGAGTTTCAAGAAGCCACCCTTTTAATTGATCACATTTTAAGCCTCCTCTTAATACCGATTATGACATTGAATAAGCAGCCCTTCCCTCTGTAGATGACATGAGATTCTACGACATTGATTAAGCAGCTCCCCCCTCTGTAGATGACATGAGATTCTCAACCATCCTAACGGACGGAAGGTGGGCTGAAGAACGGGACGCAGACTACCGTCTCAACGCTTCCGAACAGTTTCTCTTCTCCAACTGTGCCCGTCACGGGGACACACTGGGTGTGATCCTTGGCACACCCCTGGCGTGCCTTGCTAAAGCTCAGGCTCAGAAACGCTGGCTACCCTCCACGAACCCTATCAAAGTGTTCCTGTTAGCTGGAGTACCTGTGTTAGGGGTCACCTGGGCGTGTGTCCAGAGTCTGTACATGTCCAATGTCTGTTGGGGGTATCTAGACTTACTGCCCCCAGACTCCCACTTCAGACAGTTGTTATTGGAAGAGGAGGAGAGAAGGAAGGGAGGGTGGTGTAGGGCGGTCTCCAGAATGCGGGCTGTAACCACCGTCATGTCACGTGATGCTCATGTGGATAAGACCTTTGACGTAGCTACCCTGGAGAGCGTTTCTAAGGAGGAAAAACATGAGATTCAGAGGAGGTTGAGGTGGGTGCCTCCAGAGGAGTACAGACTCTTCAACAGATTCCGGGACTGGTTCGCTCAGAACGAGACTATGAAGGGGTTCAGTGACCGGGTGAAGAGTAACCCGGGGTTTCAGAACCTCATGAAGCCGCATTTGGTTATTTCTAATGAAGACGTGAGGAATTCCTACAAAGCTCTGCCCAAAGGCATCCCATCCGATGAGGATAAGTCTGAGGATGAATCAGTGCCAAGAAGTTGAATTTTGTTATGATTTGTCTTCATATGATATATGTATGTCACATTGTTTTTTTATATATTTGAAGTTAAAGTTTTATATCGTTGAAAAGTTGATGTTGTTGCGAGATATGAATTATGATCCTCAGTAAATATATCGGATATTGGTTAAAGAGCATCTGCCTTTTTACGTAACTGTAGTATCACTGTTGGTCGGTTAACGAGCATGATTTGTCTATTTCTAGACTAAAAATATATACTTATCATACAAGCCTATTTGTTATGCAATATATATTCAGTACTTTACTTGTATGAATATTCAAGGATATAAAAAATATGCCGTTGATAAGTAAATATAGTTTCTGGAACTTTTTGTAGTCTGTAAATTAGATTTTTTATTGGAATTTTAATTCATCAGACAGCAGTGTTATACAATGTGCATTAATGTTGTATCTTCTCCGATCTTCTATCAATTCCCTTGTGCATTTTGCACGTTTTGTGTTTTTAATTACAGAACAGAAATGCTGCAATCTGATCAACCCATATCAGTTTGTTCTATCAATTCCCTTGCAAATTATTGATCCTAAAACTATATCTAATTTTAAATTTTCTCTTCCCGGGCTTCATGACTTCATATCTTTGTTTTACTCAATACTTGATCTTTTAATAATTTCTAATATCTTTGACCTTGTTCTCTTGTTGTCACATTCCTGCGAGCCCCTAATTGTCCCATCCCCTTATTAATTGTCTCATTCCTCTAATTATCTGCTACCAATCCTTCCTTTCATCTCTTGACACCTCCTTGCACCGAGCTGCAGATCATGTGTCTCTTCAACAGCACTTCTCAGTCATATTTCCAGTAACAAGGGCATTCCCAGTTCCCACGATATCCTCGGATAGTAGATAATTGCGGTGAATCTACTAATTCTGTGCGGAATTACTAGATACACCGCAATTATAACGGATACCCGAGCAGAAGCAATATCCGGCTGCCAATGACGTCACTGTGTTGCTTTAAGGTGGACAGTTTATGAGGGAAACAGTCTCTTGAAGTACATATTTGTGGTAAAACCGGCAATGCTATTTTTATTTATATAACAGGGAGATCTCCTGTATAAAACCTGTCGCTGGAACTTGATTTTCTCATTTTATGCTCCCTCCTGCAGGCGAGTGGACGACTCTTTGTTGTTCTTTTCGAAATACTGACCCCCCGGTACCGATTTTCATTATTTTGAATGTGATAGATGCGCTAGTTATCTATTTATCTAGATAACCCTATCGATCAATAGAGTTCCTGATATGTTGAACTGTCTTTTTCTCGTATATGGTCAGTGATCACTGACTATTGATTAGTATTTATCTACTTTAAAGATGTGCTGCAATATTCGTGATTATGTCTGATCATAATGATCTGATTATGTCTGATCTAATTATTTCTGATAAATGATTTGAATGGTGTGATACTGTGATAATAATAGTTATCATGGTTCATAATGCTGTTCATATCCTAATGTCGAATTTGATTTTATCTTCGACCACTCTGCGAAAATCAGGCGGTTTAATGTCATCAACTTGCAATTTTGTGTTATGATAATGATCTAATGCCATCCGTATATTTATTCTGCGCACACTGTATAATCATACAGTATTTTATTAAAATCTAATGAAGATTTAGAAGATAAGATTTTCGTTATCTTTGAAAGATAAAAAGGTCATTGTGCTGTTGCTCAGTTTTATTCTTTTTATTTCTCACTCTTTGCTCATCGCTGTCGCGCTTCCGGCCAAACGAAAAAAATCTCATTTCCTTTTACTTTTGTTTTCTCATGTATTGCGAAGTAATGGCATTCAACATTCAACACAGCATTAGTAAACAGGATGTAATTGTCCATTACCAATGAAATGCATGAACCCTTACATATAATATGATAATAAGCTCCTTGCATTTAAATGGTATTTTAATTGAGCGCAACAAACTATGAATATTGAATAACTCACTAATAGCATGCATAGTATGTACAGGTGAACGTTGCGACATTTAATAACATGTGGGATGAATTTCACATAATCATGCTGTGTATGCAGTGTGTCCTAACGTTTACGTACACTTCAATAATGATTGTTTGATTTGAGGTGGTTTGATTACTTTATTAGAACCGAGCTGGTTTGATGTAACGCTACACCATACATTACATGACTGCACAACCTACGCCTAATTACATACACTTTACACAAGTCTGAGTATGCAATGTACAATTACATGTACATGAAATAAGTATACATTTAAAATACAGTTGTAGTGTGTATATACTCCACATATACATGTACATTGTACACTCCACATGTACATTGTACACAACACATGTACATTATACACAACACATGTACATTATACACTCCACATGTACATTGTACACTCCAAATGTACATTGTACACTCCAAATGTACACTCCCAATGTATACCGAGGAAAGGGTGTACTGTTCCAACAAAGAGTAAAACCATAAATGCGCCATTAATGCACATTACGTCCCTTAATAATGCAGGTTACTTTAAACACAATGTCCGTGTATAACAGTGCAAGGAATGGTTACCTTCAGGTAATCAAATAGCCTGGGAATTGTGGGCTAAAAATAGGGCACATTTAACTGATTAGATTGATCCGACCCGCTCAGGAATTTGACGAAAATCGGTAATAGTTAAAATTTTGATAATATAGCCTTGTATATTATGTGACATGTTGCACAGAATGCATTGCAGAATGTGGTGTATTATTCTATTTTTAGATACTTGTTGGGTTACTATAGTTCTTTATTGAAATGCATAGATTTCGAGTTTCAAGAAGCCACCCTTTTAATTGATCACAGTTTAAGCCTCCTCTTAATACCGATTATGACATTAAATAAGCAGCTCTCCTCTGTAGATTAAATGAGATTCTATGACATTAAATAAGCAGCTGCCCCTGTAGACGACATGAGATTCTCCACCATCCTAACGGACGGCAGGTGGGCTGAAGAACGGGACTCTGACTACCGTCTCAACGCTTCCGAACAGTTCCTCTTCTCCAACTGTGCCCGTCACGGGGACACCCTGGGTGTGATCCTAGGCACACCTCTGGCGTGCCTTGCCAAAGCTCAGGCTCAGAAACGCTGGCTCCCCTCCACGAACCCTATCAAAGTGTTCCTGTTAGCTGGTGTACCAGTATTAGGGGTCACCTGGGCGTGTGTCCAGAGTCTGTACATGTCAAATGTCTGTTGGGGGTACCTAGACTTACTGCCTCCAGACTCACACTTCAGACAGTTGTTATTGGAAGAGGAGGAGAGAAGGAAGGGAGGGTGGTGTAGGGCGGTCTCCAGAATGCGGGCTGTAACAACTGTCATGTCACGTGATGCTCATGTCGATAAGACCTTTGACGTAGCTACCCTGGAGAGCGTTTCTAAGGAGGAAAAACATGAGATTCAGAGGAAGTTGAGGTGGGTGCCTCCAGAGGAGTACAGACTCTTCAATAGATTCCGGGACTGGTTCGCTCAGAACGAGACTATGAAGGGGTTCAGTGACCGGGTTAAGAGTAACCCGGGGTTTCAGAACCTCATGAAGCCGCATTTGGTTATTTCTAATGAAGACGTGAGGAATTCCTACAAAGCTCTGCCCAAAGGCATCCCATCCGATGAGGATGAATCTAAGGATGAATGAGTGCCAAGAAGTTAAATTTTGTTATGATTTGTCTTCATATGGGATCGTTCACATATTACGTAATCAGCCGAGGGGGGGAGGGGGTTTCCAAATGATTACGTTTGATTACGAGGGGGGGAGGGGGGTTTGGCCAATGATTACGTAATCAAAATATCTAAATTTTCATGAAAATTTAAAGGATTTTTATGAAAATTTCACGAAATTTCATGAAAATTTAAAGGATTTTCATGAAAATTTAAAGAATTTTTATAAAAATTTAAAGAATTTTCATGAAAATTTCAATAATTTTTTATGAAAATTCAAAGGATTTCCGAATTTTTTTTACCAAAAATTAACCATTTACAGAAAAAATTGTCAAAATTTCATAATTATGATTAAAACATGATCTACTCTAACTCAATATGGTTCAGAATGTATAGTTCCTTTAGTGCTGCCCATAAAGGAGGGATGTACTCCATTCGTTGAACTCTTCCAAACCACTTCAGTACCTCTTTGTATATAAGGTTTGCTGCTCTGTGCTTGATCAGAGGTTCGGAGGCCTTTCTTTTCCTAGAGCTCTAGAGTTGATACCAGAGCAGGTCTTGGCGTAAATCCGCAGCTCCATTATCCAGGAATCAAATTTCTTTTTGATGAAGGTGTAGGAAGCTGCAGTTGTCTGTGAAGTTGCCAGACTCTGATCTGGCTAGGGCTGATCTGGATCTTGGGTTCTGTTGGCTTTGGTGGCAGATGAGCAGGACACGGATACTGAACTTTGGTTCCATCGGTTTTGAAGGAGGTTGAGGTGGGACCAAGACGTTGATTTCTGGCTCTTTAGTGGAACTGGGGGCCTCAGGTGTAGAGGAGGAGGAGGATGATCTGTTGGAGGTAAAGGAGGATGATGAGCAGATGAGGATGCGTTGGAGGAAGAGAAAGAGGAGGAGGTGTACATCTCATTGTCAGAGGAGTTGTCGTAGGCGAGATTTCCGTAGGAAAAACTAAAAGAAGCTTTGAATGTCATCTTCAGTTCGATGATGTTGATGATTGAATTGAAACACACGATACTGTTCTAATTTTTTGTCAGTTAATATAGTTTTTTGGTGACGTCAAAAATCTGAAGGAGGGGGGGGGGGTTGGGCTATGATTACGTAATATTTTCCGAAAAAGAGGGGGGGTTTGGCCATGATTACGTAATACGTAATCAAAAATTGATTACGTAATATGTGAACGATCCCATATGATATATGTGTCACATTGTTTTTTACATATTTGAAGTTAAAGTTTTATATCGTTGAAAAGTTGATGTTGTTGCGAGATATATGAATTATGATCCTCAGTAAATATATCGGATATTGGCTAAAGAGCATCAGCCTTTTTACGTAGCTGTAGTATCACTGTTGGTCGGTTAACGAGCATAATTTGTCTATTTCTAGACTAACAATATACTTATCATACAAGCCTATTTGTTATGCAATATATATTCAGTACTTTGCTTTACTTGTATGAATATTCAAGGATATAAAAAATATGCCGTTAATAAGTAAATATAGTTTCTAGAACTTTCTGTAAATTAGATTTTTATTGGAATTTGAATTCATCACATTGAAGCAGACAACAGACAGCAGTTTTATACAATGCTCATTCATGTTGTATCTTCTATCAATTCCCCTGTGCATTGTGCATTCTAATATTCTACGTTTTTTTAATAATGTGTTTTTAATAATATTATATAACGATCGTTATATAATTCTTGCTCCGATAATTTTTGTTATATAACGGCTTCAAAAATTGATTTTGATGGTCGATAAACACTTTACATAAGATTTTAAAATTTTCGAAATTTTGGGGTGTGATAATTTCTCCAGGTGTGTGATAACTATACAGTTATCACACCCCTCAAAGAACAGTTATCACACCTTTGAAAAATTATCACACCCCAAAAATTGAAACTTTAGAATTTTGTGGTTCGTATTTATCTACTATGTAAAATCATCTATCTGACTTTTTATACAATGCTCTCACTCCCTTGCGATACACCAGTGTATACATCTTATGTTATCTTGACATCTTGTTTTGGTTTCACGAGTTTATGTATTCACCGTTCACGTTAGTCGTTATATGAGCCGCGCACGCACGTGCCAGTAAAGCAGTTAAGCAGTAAGACCACTTGCTCTCACTTCATTACGATACACCAGTGTATACATATTATGATGTTATCTTGTTTTGGTTTCATGAGTTTATGTATACTTGGTGGTCATTATATGAGCCGCGCACCCACGTGCCAGTAAGACCACTTGCTCTCACAACTTCACAACATGTCTATATCATGATACACGAGCGTATACACATAATATTTTGTTGCTTCGGCGTGATTTTCTTGTTTTGGTGTTTTGTATACTTGTTGTACAGTGTACACGTTGGTGAAATGTCGCTTGTTTGAATGTGCCCGCAATTCGCCAATGAATGTGCGTCCGTTACTGCGTTACACACACGGAAATGATCTTTCTATTTTGTTTCGTCATAGCCTAAGAAATATTGACGTTGTTATACATTTCAATCGACAAACACTTCATAGTATTAGTACCTAGTTGAATCCAAAGATATGACCAAAGTTTATGAATATTCCGGACTTGCGTTTTTATTCATTCTTTCTTAGACAAATTTAAATATACAAAGCCACTCTTCACCATCGAATCTAAAATTCCCAGCCACTTCGAAGCATATTTTCAAGATTCAATTTCAAGCCCTCTAGTTCAAAGGATTTTTATATCTAAAGGTTTCTAAATTTGCTTTATTATTGGAAATCCAGTGTAAATATCCGCCCTTTTCTCACGTTATATAATAGATTAATCAAACACCCTAAGGATACGTTTATATCAATTATCACACTCGCCTTCGGCTCTAGTTATAATTGGAATTATTGCACTCGCCTTCGGCTCGAGCAATAATTCGAATTATCACACTCACTTCGCTCGTGTGATAATTCATATAAACGTATCCTAAGGGTGTTTGATTATCCTATATTACAAACCGCAGTAAAGAAGTGCTGCAATCTGATCAACCCAAATCAATTTGTTCCATCAATTCCCTTGCAAATTATTGACCTTAAAGCTATACCTTAGTGGTAGAAATTAAGAAGTGTATTTATTAAGGACGTACTAATTAAGAAGTGTACTAATTAAGGCTGTAAAATTTCTCCAAAAATCAGGCAAATCTAGGACTAAATTTCACGTCGTTTCACCAATTTTCAGCCAAAAATACCGATATGAAAACAAGAAGAGGGCAGATTTTTCCATTGAATTCAACCTATTTGGAATCTATGAAATAGACAAAAAGTAAAACTAGGCGCTCTAGAGAAACAGATTAGCAAACGGGTCAATGAAGACGAAGAAGCTGAAGAAATGCCTATAATTTTTATCGAGTGATAATTGTTTATCATATCAAATTTGATTTTGTCTGCACTGGCCACTGATGCTTTCGCTGAAAAATTCTGAACCTGTATTGAGAGAAAATAGAATGCTTAATATTGTAGTGAAAGAAAAGATAGGTATGAATGTATAAATCTTTACTTTAACAAAATTTTCTAAAATTTTGGTAATGGTATTGTACAAATTACGGTAGGTAGAAATTAAGATTTGTAGAATTTAAGGAGTGTACTATTTAAGGTAGTAAAATCGCTTACTGCCTTAAATAGTACACTTCTTAATTTCTACCACTAAGGTAATTAATTTTCTCTTCCCGGGCTTTTCAGAATTTCTAATATCTTTGACCTTGTTGCCACATTCTTGCGAGTCCCTAATTGTCGCCTCCCCTTATTAATTGTCCCATTCCTCTAATTATCTGCCACTATTCCTTCCTTTCACCACAAGTGACACCTTGCACCGAGCTGCAGACCATTAATTATACCTTCAACAGCACTTCTCAGTCATATCTCTGGAAACAAGGGAATTCCCAGTTCCCACGGTATCCTCGGATATTAGATAATTGCGGTGTATCTACTAATTATGGGCGGAATTACTAGATACACCGCAATTATAACAGATACCCGAGCAGAAGCAATATCCGGCTGCCAATGACGTCACTGTGTTGGTTTGAGGTGGTCAGTTTATAAGGGAAGCAGTTTCTTGAAGTGCATATTTGTGGTAAAACCGGCAATGTAATTTTTATTAATAACAGGGAGATCTCCTGTATAAAACCTGTCGCTGGAACTTGATTTTCTCAGTTTATGCTCCCTCCTGCAATCGAGTGAACGACTCCTTGTTGTACTTTTCGAAATACTGACCCCCGGTACCGATTTTATTTTTTTATGTGATAAATGAGCTAGGTTATCCATATATAATACATGTATCTAGATAGCCTTATCTATCAATAAAGTTCATGATATGTTGAACTGTCTTTTTCTCGTATATGGTCAGTGATCACTGACTATTGATTAGTATTTATCTACTGTAAAGATGTGCTGCAATATTCGTGATTATGTCTGATCATAATGATCTGATTATGTCTGATAAATGATTTGAATGGTGTGATACTGTGATAATAATGGT
Source organism: Beroe forskalii (assembly GCA_011033025.1). Classification (NCBI taxonomy): domain Eukaryota; kingdom Metazoa; phylum Ctenophora; class Nuda; order Beroida; family Beroidae; genus Beroe; species Beroe forskalii. The sequence continues at coordinate 43,463 of WFMF01000198.1, forward strand.
TATCATGGTTCATAATGCTGTTCATATCCTAATGTCGAATTTGATTTTATCTTCGACCACTCTGCGAAAATCAGGCGGTTTAATGTCATCAACTTGCAATTTTGTGTTATGATAATGATCTAATGCCATCCGTATATTTATTCTGCGCGCACTGTATAATCATATTGTGCTTTGATGCGTATTTTATTAAAATTTAATGAAGATTTAGAAGATAAGATTTTCGTTATCTTTTAAAGATAAAAAGGTCATTGTGCTGTTGCTCAGTTTTATTCTTTTTATTTCTCACTCTTTGCTCATCGCAGTCGCGCTTCCGGCCAAACGAAAAAAATCTCAATTTCTTTTTACTTTTGTTTTCTTATCATGTATTGCGAAGTAACTTTTGGCATTCAACGTTCAACACAGTGCATTAGTAAACGGGATGTAAATTGTCCAATTACCAATGAAATGCATGAACCCTTACACACACATGATAATAAGCTCCCTGGCATTTAAATGGTATTTTAATTGAGCGCAACAAACTATGAATATTGAATAACTCACTAATAGCCTGCATAGTATGTACAGGTGAACGTTGCGACATTTAATAACATGAATTTCACATAATCATGCTGTGTATGCAGTGTGTCTTGTACTCCTGTACTCCTGTAACTGTAACCTACATATCAGATTCTTAATGATTCAAAGTTCACACAACGCACTAATTATTCTGAATGTTTTAGATACATGTATCTAAGAGTAAACACTATCCCGTTCTTTTGGAGTGTACTACTAGAACATATTCAAATCTTCAATACTGTACCAATGAAAGTTTTAGTTTGAATGTTTTAAACTTGTAAGCCCTTGTACTGCCTTCTTTTACATCAGTTTGTGTAAAGTGCACACTGCACACCGGAAAATCTTCTACCACGGTTGTTCCTCAACATTCATTCGTTACAGAAAGCTGTATGTAGAAAATCAAGTTTCCAAGTTTCCCATCTAGAAATATAGTAAAATCCAGGGCTGTATTTAGACTTTACTAGAAGGAGGTGGTGGGCAATTCAAATATTTTGGGCACCCATTTCCTCTCCCCCCCCCCCTACGATAAATGAGGCATGACAGAACTGATTCTATACTGTGTTTCGTAGCAGTTGATTAGTGAAATCTACCTATTTCTGGCGGTTTTACGCGGCAACTATCCAAAAACTAGTACATATAGCAATAGAAAACAGATTTATTGTTTATTTAGATATTTTCTAAAACTCTCTGCCCCTATAACTAACCCTCCTTACATACAGTTTAGGAAGTCTAACACCATGTCGAAGAAGGAAGTTTCTAACAAGGGAGTGAATGAGTCCGGTAACTCCTACACAGCCTACAAAGACGGTGGCTACGCTTACAAGAATGTCGGGGAGACTGGTAAGCTGTTTTTGTTTTTTATCGTTGTTTTTTTTTGCAATATCCACTCACCATCACGACTCCCATCACGGTAAGCTGAACTTGAATATATTCGTGATCAGAAAATCTATATTCAGTATTAAATTTATTTTGTCATATAATGTACCCATATATTCATATACCAAGTTATGGATAAGACTTTGGATGGAATAATTACCCTTTTGTATCCCGAACTTATGTCCTCGCCATTTCTTACTTTGTGATTCTTATATGAAAGGCTATGTTGCCACTCGTCTTAAAACTGCAAATTAATGCACCCTTACTAGCACCCTACAAATTGATTTGTGTGTTATAATATGATACTTAATCTTATCGCCCATGAAAGAGGCAATGCCCCATTTGGGCTTTCAATCAGTCGAATAAAGATCTTGTTTTGCAGGCACCACGGAATCCCGATACTACGACACTGGGAAAGGGGCTGCGTTCTACGACAACCCCGGGGCCGGGTACAAGTTCTATGAAAACCAGAACCAGGGATACCGGAGTTACCAGGAGAGTGGGAACAGTGGGAGTGGGAACAGTGGGAGTGGGAACAGTGGGAGTGGGAACAGTGCCAGTGGGAATAAGGGGCAGTAAAGGACGATGAGGCTGAGTTTCAGGAACTACTGAGGATCGAAGATTTCGTATGACGTAGTCAACAAACTTTTAACAAGCTTTTTAAAAACTTTAAACAAACTTTTTACAAACTTTTTATAAACTTTTTACGAACTTTTTACAAACTTTTTACAAACTTTTTATAAACTTTTTAACAAACTTTTTAACAAACTTTTTACAAACTTTCATACTTTTTGATATCGTACTTTTTGAATTATTTTACCATGTATTTTAACCACATTTTTATACCTTTTGATTAATTCGAATTTAGAAACTTTTCTCATTGTGACTATTGTTTTTATCCATTGTTGGACTTTTAATGAACCATTGCTAAATTATTCTTGCTTGAAATGATGAATTCTCCTATTTCTATGAATTAAATGTTAAATATGTTATATTTTTAATTCTATCATTCATTATTATATAATTTCATGTTTTTGATTTGGATCTCGAAGTAAAGAATAGGAAGAGGTGATTGCTACTTTTATTTGCTAATTTCTCTCATTGGAGGAACTTCAACTAATTCGTGATTATTAGAATATTGGAAAGTTTACAAATTGAGTCCAATTGATCATTGAATCTCAAAATATAGCAATAAATCTGGAAATATCCGATGTTTTCTCTTACTGGATGTGCAGCACTTTTCCTGGATTTAACAAGAAATCACATGGCAGTCTTCCAGGAAGTTTCATGTTACAAGTTCGCACGTCATGTTACCTGACACTATTAACTAGCTCGTACTAATGTCACGTGTTATCATGTTAACTACCGAGTTTACTCCACTGCTGCCGCAAATGTCATGTCAGTCATTTGAAACCAAGATTAGTATTTAAATAAGGTTAGAAATAAGGACTGCGGATTATGAAATGGGGAAAATCATAATAACATTTATATTTGTCCAATACAGTGCACACACCACTTATTATGACTTAACAATTTGAACTGATTATTCGAGAATGGTGACAGAACTTGGCTACAAAGGGTATCGGTGAAAATGTCACATCCTCTTTGTTAATTGGCATGATTTCGAGTGTCATCTTTCAAGACAATGACCAGGCCATGTGTGCAACAATAAGAGTAGGTTCGTAGTATTGAAAATTGGCAACTTATTAGTTATTAATTCAAAATTCGAAAAGCAACATAAAGTATAATACATTGCCGATCGCTTAGCACTCTTCCTCTCACTCACTCACCCACTTACTCACTCACCCATTCACTCACTCTCTCCCATCACTCCTCACTCACTCACCCCCACCTACCCACCCACCCACTCTTCCTTCCACTCATTCACTCACAACACCCACCCACCCACTCTTCCTTTCACTCATTCACACACCCCACCCACCCACTCACTCACCCACTCACTCACCCACTCACTTGAGCCTCATGTACCGGGTCCTTTTCCTGACCCTGCTTTTTCAACCGCTGACTCCCGTTGTAGCTGATGGGGACTCCACCACAGAGTACATTGGGTGTTACAACGCTGCGGATGGAGAGACAGGAGCATTCCTTATTCCTCCCTTCGCCCTGACCCTTGATACAGTGTTCGATGAATGTGAACAGGCTGCTTCTAGTAATGGTAAGTGGGGGGGGGGTAAGGCAAACTTTGGCAAACTTTGGCAAACGCTTCCACTTTTTTTAGAGTTTGCCAAAAAAAGTGTTTGCCAAAGTTTGCCATAGTTTGCCAAAGTTTGCCAAAATTTGCCAAAAATACCCCAAAAAATTTGTTATTTCTAATTTTTTGTCCACAGTTCATGCAGGAAGTGTGCATAATGGTTTTTGAGAGAGCTGAATCGATTTCCAATGCTTAATTTTCATTCATACCTTCCCCTTAAAGGCTTTACTGGTGTCCACGCCTGGACCTTCCCTCTGCAAGCACCGCATTGTTTACAAAAAGCCGAAAGGTATTCTAAAGGACCAGGGTTAGAAATTTTCGAGAACCTTTTGGTTCAAGAAAAGAGATGTTTATAATCATCAGGAATGGATCCATGTATCTATTATCTACTGCTTGAGTATAACCCCACTGAAGCAACTACTACCAGTTCATCAGATAATGTGTCTTTGGCAAAATGATACCACAGGAATATGACCAATATTAGCCTCCATTAATAGCATCCATAAAGGCTGAGTGGAGGCTAATTTCCAAAATTAGGCTAATGGTTGCAATAGGCTAATTTTCGAAAGATATCCTGAAGCCTCCACTAAGCCTCCACTCAGCCTCCATGGAGGCTAAAATGGGTGAAATTTTGGTCCATGTATCTACTATCTACTTATCTTTAACCAGTTCATCAGATAAGGTGTTTTCGGCAAAATGGTGCAACAGGAATATGACCAATATTAGCCTCCATTAGCATCCATGGAGGCTGAGTGGAGGCTAATTTCAAAAATAAGCCTCCATGGAGGCTACTGGTTGCAATAGGCAGGCTAATTTTCGAAAAATAGCCTCCACTGTGGAGGCTAATTAGCCTCCACTAGCTTCCACTCAGCCTCCATGTTGGTAAAATTTTAGTTTAGCCTCCACTAGCCTCCACTGAAGAATTAGCCTCCACAGAAACTGAAATATAACATTTTCGTGGAGGCTAAAGCTTTAATATGGAGGCTAATGGAGGCTATTGGAGGCTGAGTGGAGCCTAAATCAAGTAGCCTCCATAAAACAAAATTTCTTGCTTAAACCAGGGTAAACTGTGCACTAATTTGAAAGGCAATTTATAGATTCAAACTTTCAGACAGCTCCAACTATCTTCCACTCAGCCTCGACTAGGCACCACTCAGACTCCAATAGGCTCCACTCAGCCTCTACAAGTCTCCACTCAGCCTCCACTCAGCTTCCACTAGGCTCCACACAGCCTCAACTAGGCTCCACTCAGCATCCACTAGGCTCCACTCAGCTTCCACCCTCCACTAGTCTCCATTCAGCCTCCACTAGGCTCCACTCAGCCTCTACTAGGCTCCACACAGCCTCCACTAGGCTCCACTCAGCAATCAGCATCCACTAGGCTCCACTCAGCCTCCTCCCTCCACTAGTCTCCATTCAGCCTCAAATAGGTTCCATTCAGCCTTCACTTTGCTCCACTCAGCCTCCACTAGGCTCCATTAAGCCTCCACTAGGCTCCACTCAGCCTCCACTGGACCACTAGGCTCCACACAGCCTCCACTAGGCACCACTTAGCCTCGAATAGTCTCCACTTAGCCTCCACTAGGCTCCATTCAGCCTCCACTAGGCTCCACAGTCCACTCAGCCTCCACTAGCCTCCACTGACCACTAGGCTCAACTCAGCCTCCATTAGGCTCCACTCAGTCTCAACTAGGCTCCACCCAGCCTCCACTAGTCTCCACCCAGACTCCACTAGGCTCCACTCAGCCTCCAATACGCTCCATTCGGCTCCACTCAGTCTCCTGTAGGCTCAACTCAGCCTCCACTAGGCTCCACCCAGCCTCCACTAGGCTCCACCCAGCCTCCACTAGGCTCTATTCAGCCTCAGCTAGGCTCCATTCGGCCTTCAATAGGCTCCACTCAGCCTCCTCTAAGCCTCCACTAGTCCCCACTCAGCCTACACTTGGCTCCATTCAGACTCCACTAGGCACCAATTATAGCCTCCACTTGGATCCACACAGCCTCCACTAGATCACTAGGCTCCACTCAGCCTCCACTATGCTTAACCCAGCCTCTACTAGGCTCCATTCAGCCTCAACTAGGCTCCATTCAGCCTACACTAGGCTCAACTCAGCCTCCTTTCAGCCTCCACTAGGCTTTACTCAGCCTCAACTAGGCACCACTCAGCATCGACTAGTCTCCACTCAGCCTCCACTAGGCTTCATTCAGCCTCCTATATGCACCAATAGCCTCCACTAGGCTACACACAGCCTCCACTAGATCACTAGGCTTCACTCAGCCTCCACTAGGCTCGACCCAGCTTCCACTAGGCTCCATTCAGCCTCAACTAGGCTCGAATCAGCCTTCACTAGCCTCCACTCAGCCTCCGTTCAGCCTCCACTAGGCTCGACTCAGCCTCCACTAGGCACCACTCAGCCTCCACTAGGCACCACTAGGCACCACTCAGCCTCAACTAGTCTCCACTTAACCTCCACTAGGCTCCATTCAGCCTCCTATATGCACCAATAGCCTCCACTAGGCTCCATTCAGCCTCAACTAGGCTCCATTCAGCCTACACTAGGCTCCACTCAGCCTCGACTAGTCTCCACTCAACCTCCTCTAGGCTTCATGCAGCCTCTTATATGCACCAATAGCCTCCACTTAGCTCCACTCAGCCTCCACTAGGCTCTACACAGCCTCTAATAGGGTCCACACAGCCTCAACTAGGCTCTACATAGCCTCCACTAGGCTCCACTCAGCCTCCATTAGGCTCTATATAGTCTGGACTAGGCTCCACTCAGCCTCCATTAGGCTCTACATAGCCTCCACTAGGCAGTAGGCTCCACTCAGCCGTCAGTAGGCAATTAGCATTCTCAACAACGTTATGTCGGGTTATGTTGCAGGAATCCATGGAAACTGGTAAGTGGTAACGGTGGGGCCTTACTATTGATTTTAGGCTGCTGGAACAGACTTATGTAGCGTGGATGCTTCGGTTTTAGGGCTTCATACAACTTTTTGATCGGACTACTAAGTACTTAAATGCATAAAACTTAAAATAAGAGGTAATGAAATATCGTATTTGTTACTGCAGCCTTCTACTCTATTCAATGTGGATGTGGTCTCTCCTACAGCTTTTGGATAACGTCAAAATGTGAAACAGACCTTGGGAATCGATTCAGCATCCTTGAAAAGCATATAATGGGTACCTAAAGTGTTACCAAAGAGCTCAAAAAGGTGTTTTATTTTTGGCAAACTTTGGCAAACTTTGGCAAATGCTTCCACTTTTTTTGGGGTTTGCCAAATAAAGTGTTTGCCAAAGTTTGCCATAGTTTGCCAAAGTTTGCCTTACCCCCCCCCCTAAGTGAGTCCCACAACATCTCAACAAGCAGTCATACTTGTCATTTTACAGATTTGCATAAACGTATTTATTTGGGTATATCTAATTTCGTCTGAGTATATGTAATGTAAATTATGCTTTATTTTGAATAATATAATATTTTAAATAATACTTAATTATATAGTGTAGCGTTTCTGCAGAATGGCTCCAAGTTTGATGACAGGACTTTGATTTTTGCACTTCGAGTAGTGCAGTGTATTACAATTAATTAGTTACCATAACATTAATTAGTTACCGTAACATTAAATTAGATAGAGAATGGATGAGGTATATTTCGTACTCAAATACATGGGTGTACCAGCGAAGGCTTGAGGGCGGAGGCTGGCTGTTTCATTATTCTATTAATTTCAATTGATTGCTGAGCTGTGATTTATCGACTATCCAAGGGAGTTAAATGTCACATATGAGCGTAGTACGCCCTAACACAATTGACGGCGGTCGTGTCTTTACATGCACGGCGTATTACGCCGCGCATGGATACTTTATTGCGGTGCGTGACCGCGCACAAATGTCATTTCTATGTAGAACTGAGAACATGGTGAAGCACATTTGCGGGCTGTCACGCGCCGCACAAAGTATCGATTAAAAGAAAACGTCACATTTTCAAAACGTACAGCACAACATTTAACAATGCACTGGCATAGAACTGATCATAATGAATAATCTGCACGTGTGCTAATATCCGATCTCCAAAGGAAAGGCACCTCTTTTCTCCCTTTTGCCTCTTTTTCTCCTTATAATTTCTTGGCAAGGTCTCGTTAACACCACAGTGACCCCCGTTCGCCTCAGGAAGCAGTGTGTTTGGGATCTACAACCAGCACTACTGCATGACAAGCAGCACTGCAGACTCCAACTTCAATCTCTACGGCCCCTCCTCTTCCTGCTACAAGAGTTGGGTCAGTGACAAAGCATGCGATGTAGGGGACGAGACTAGTATCGCTGTTTACCAGATAGTGGGTGAGTGTCGAGTCAATTACACGTGCGTATGTGACATGTGTACAAATGGATCATTGGGCACATCTTTCTTTACTCCAAGGGTACTCCAAATGTCAGCGAATATTAACTAGCCAATTTCCTGCCTCAATTCAATAGTTTTCTTTGATCTTGATGTAGCTATATGGAACAGATCATATGACACCATATCGCTGATGTATTTTGATATTATTATGTTGCTCTTCAGAACGCAACGTGCTGGTTCTGGGACAGTCTGACTTCCTCAGCAACACCTCCGACTCGAGTACGTACCTTCTATCGTGCCCTGATACCAACTCCCGGGAGGTGGAAGCACTGAACATGTTCGAAGTGCGCGCATCAACCTTTCTCTGCGACCTGAGGGAGCTGGACATTGTGAAGACAGTCATGGACTTGTGTCATGGCAAGTCCGAGTGTAGCCTCGACTTCTGGGACTTCTTCGCTGATTACTGCCCCAGTTTAATTCTCACGATTACGAGCGGTTGTCAGTATGGGCTAAAAGTCGAAGGTGGGTAACTGATAAGCTTTCATCATAATTTTATATAAGCCATTTGGGCTTTTTTAGTGCGACAAAAATTCGCATATGTGGCCATTGGAATGATATTCCGTTGACAAAGAGTCGGAATAGTTGAAAATTCTCCTCTTTTCTGTACCCTGTAATTTCCTCAGATGACGAAGGGAGGGAAGTTTGGCGCTACTTTTCAGAATACTTCTGGGACGCCTTTCTCTTTATTGGCTTCGTTGCATCTGTTTTCTATTTCTACATAAGAAGAGAGCGAATCCGCCGGGACTATCCTGACCTTAGATCTGTCTGCTGGGAAATGCACAAGTGTTGCCCCGCCCTTCGTATCTACCCACGCGACGCCACAGGGCCTCACCACGGTTTCGAGAATCACACCGTTAGATTCCCCAACGTCCGAACTGTCACAGATCAACCTACAAATTACTCACCCCCGTCCGAGGACGGCCACTCACCCCCGTCCTCCTACCCACCCCCGTCCTCCTACCCACCCCCGTCCTCCTACCCACCTCCGTCCTCCTACCCACCCACTGTTAGTACCCCTGGAAATGTCCCTTACACGCCCCCACCCTCCTATACTGAAGCGAGTGGTAATGCAGCGGTAAGGCGGACTGGAGGGTGGTTTACTCGTTAGGGGTAGTGCTGCCATGTGGACAATGTGTGAACTATGTGTGGAGGATATAAACTGTGCGCCTGTAGACTACAGATTGATTTATCATTCTTAAGCTGTGATATTAGATTATGGAATAGAGATTTTATACCCGACACATACACTTACAGAAGAGTGGAAAGAGACTTCATTTGCATTTGTATCCGTTTGTATGTTTTTAACGTTTGTCTGTTATCATTGAATCATCTTAAATGACAAATCTGAGTTTTATCAACATCATGTCTCTCAAATATATAATACCTTATCGACCAGAAACGTTTTGGCAGGTTACAAAATACCAATAAGGTATTCTGTGCTGTAGTGCAATGTGCACATGAAATGTCCATACATTGCTGATCACCACACGCGCGGTGTACACAATTATTAATTAGTGCCGATTCTTCAGAAAATTCCCTTCAAGTGATCCATTGGGTTCTCATGCACTTAGGTAACATGTCAAGTGTCAGTTGTAATGATAAACCACGTCAGTAGAGAAGAAAGTTGCGTTAATCCGCGTATTTTTATGGAACGCGCGAAGCAAATTAATCTATACAAAATAAAAACGTTTCACAAAATTGAAATGCGCGTTCGATCGAACGCGCGCGCATTCTGAATGCCGAGTCGCGTTGATTGGATGAAATGACGATCTCATTTGCAGATATTCTTGGCAGTTTGATTTTCGTGTGAGGGGGTCATTGCCAGGTGAATCCACATGTGAATACGCAATTTTTGGGCTAGAACATCTACTGAGTTCGTTAACTACGGAAAGCGCGCCCAACTATACAAACTGCCAGTTTGCCAAACTGGGATATGTTCATTGTTCGTGTTTAGCAATTTGAAGAGCGCGCAAAGCAAACAGGGATATTGCTAAACACGTATATCCCTGTCTGCGTTGCGCGGCGCGCTTCCTCAGAACAGGTCCCGTAGGGAAGCACGCGGCGCGTACACACACCTATGCGGGCTTAGGAAATACTTTACATGAAATCATTGCCCTCTTTAATTTTGCGTTGCCTGTCCCGACCAGCTGCGAGTCGGGGCCCGGGCGCGCGCGCAGCTGGGGCCTAGCAACGTCTGGCAAACCAGTGCAGCGCCCTGTTCAATTCTGCGCGCGTAAGCACCTGGTTAGGTGAAGAATCGTGGAAATCATTTGTTTTAAACTTGAATTTAAAATTTTAAAATGAATGATCTCAGCTGACCTTTGTTTGAAATTCAATTGCCCATGCCAGGGCCAATTGTTTTTAATCACTTTGTAGCTTTGTAATAATCGGGACTTTGCTTTTAGAACTAATTGAAAATCATTGCTCTTTAGATGTTGTAATTGATTCTAAGCTAAATATCATTTTGATTCTGATACAATTGTGATACACCATCCATTATAAATGTTTGGTGCTTTCTCCGAATATAATTTATAATATTTAACTCTCTTTGGAGATTTTCATGCTTTGAATTTCATTCATATTATTTTGCTTTTCCTATTGCAATATATTAAAACCAGTTTATTGAATTGGAATTATGACTAGCTTTGTAAATAAAAAAGACTTCGCAATTTAAACATAACGAAAGCTGAGGTAGTATTGACTGAAGATGCCTAAATAATTGGATCTTGGTGTGACTCATTAAGATCCTACTGCTCTCCACATTGCATTACCTTAAGGAATCATGTTGGTGTTCAAGTATGGAGTTGGAGAAAAGTCTTGCAGATTGATGTCTTGAAGAAAGATTTCTTTTTAATTCAAACAGGAATTATGATATGTATGTAAATGAAAGTAAATAAAAGTATGTTGAAAATATGATCAGAATTGTGTGCTTTTGAAGGAATTTATATGGAATGTGAAGTGAGCAGAGGAAATCTGTGCATCATTTATTGAGGCCTCTAGCAATCGAGCAGTCTGCACGCATATGCATTACACCACTTAACCCTGACAGCAGTTTTCCCTGCCCTCACTCCACCCTGGCGTCACTTCACCCTGCCACCAGTTTTCCCTTGCAATGCTTTACCCTGACACCAGTATACGCTGACATCACTTGAGAACTTTACCATGCTACCATTTTACTCTGACACATCTTTACACAGAAACCACTTCACAGTTACTCTGACATCACCTATTTACACTGACCACAGACCAAAAAGCCAAAACCACTTGACCCTGAAACCAAAAAAATTACCCTAACTCCACTTTACCCTTACAGCACTTTAACTTGACACCAGTCTAACCCTGACAACACTTAACTCTGACACCACTTCCCCCTGACACAAATTACCACTGGGCACTATTTTGCTCTGAAACTCTGTCACCTTGACACTATTCAAATCTGACACCACTTAATTCTGACACCAATTCACAATGATGCCATTTTACGCTGACACCACTTTATCTTAAAACCAATTTACGTTTTGGTTTACCTTGGTATCATTTTGCCCTGACACCATCTCACCCTGACTTCACTAAACCATGACAACGCATTACCTCAACACCATATTACACCTACACCCTTTCACCCTGACTTCAATAAAGCCAGGTATCACTCTACCCTGTGACGATTCTTCCCTGACACTACTTTACATTGACACCACTTCAATACCCTGGCAACGCATTACCTCGGACATCAATATTTCACAGCAGAACTTACCTGCATTTGCTCAATTGATTAAGCATTATTTTACAAAATTTATTTGAATTATAAAGAAATCTTTCTTCAAGACATCAATCTGCAAGACTTTTCTCCAACTCCATACTTGAACACCAACATTTCACAAAATTATTATTCTTTTAATAATTGCCTTACTGTCAAAGGCAATGGCAACATATCCTCAAGTCAAATGGAAACAAAAAGATTCCTTCATTGGACTTTCAATTGAAGTCACTGATGCAAAGGTTACATTTTTACAATTTCATTTTCTTATGCTCTCTGATCATTGAGTCTTCTTAGATTCAACTAGCTTTGAATTGTTAATGATCATATTTTTATTTTTCAGAAAGAGACAGTGAAAACCATTATTACTGAAACATCTTTGCATTTTGAGGGTAAGCATCAGCTTGAGTCAATAAATACCTGTTCTTGTGCTGAGATTTCCCAGCAAGGAACTGACCCCATCTTTCAGAATGGGAATAATAGAAAACAATCATTTTGAACAAAAAATTTATGCATGAAATCTAATGTAAAACATTCATGTAGCGGTATGCTGTGATCACTATCTTTCAGTGGAATCAGCAAGTGAGAAATATTCATTTGATTTGACTTTCAGCAAAAAAGTTGATCCTGAGGTAGGATAGAATGCACTTTACATAATAACCTCGTCTTTCTTTGGTTGTTTCTGATGGAGGAGAACACCAGCTACCAGTAGGTTTTTACCCCATGTAAAGATATTGTTCCTAGCAAAAGTTATAATGAATTTTTCAAATTGCAATTTTGCCTGTAATTACAGTGCATGTGTAAACTTCTAACGTGATTTTCCGAAAATCATTTTTAAAATCCATCACTGATTAATGATGATTATATTAGTCTCTGCTGCAAAATGAAAAGAAGCTGATTTTAATGAATAAAACTGATTTAATAAACTGACATACTGTAAGGAATATTTTCGTAATTCTACTCCATTATCAACCTCAAATTTGGGCAGTATCCAACAAGCCCGACCACCAACGCGGAATTCCGTGGTAACATTCTGCGCGGAATTTACAAATTTGATTGTAATTAGTTGTGTTGTTTAGTTTAACAACACAACTAATAACAATCAAATTTGAGATAGTATGATGGAGTAGAATTCCGAAAATATTCCCGATGTCAGTTTATTAAATCAGATTTATTTATTAAAATCAGCTTCTTTTAGTTTGTCGCAGAGAGTTTAATCATCATTAATCAGAGATAGATTTTAAAGTTAATTTCCGGCAAAATGTGTTGTAAGTTTGCCCACCTACTGAGAGCTGGCATTTTCTTCTATCAGAAACAACATATACCGGATATCGACCTAAGACCCTTCTCCTGCCGGAACTGCTCTCAAACCTATAGTTGACTTATGAGCCATTCTATATTTTCAAAAACAAAATACTGATTTCCGCTGGATTTTCACTGATTAATTCTTCATTCTTGTCAACTTAATCACCTTATTTGTGACGGGGAGGGTTGGCTTTGATGAATTTTTGAAAGAAAGAATGTATCAAATAGAATCGCTTGTTTTCAGAAGTATGATACAAAGGTTAAAGATCGGAGGATAAAGCTTGTTATTGCTAAGCATGATGGTGGGTCATAAGTGTCAAATTACCTATATACCTATATAGTGCTAATTTTCATAATTTAGTCTCTTAATGAATTTTGTAAACTTATCAATTACATTACCAAACTACTCTTGGCATCTAATTATTTCATTCCTTTACTCTATCCCTAGGAAATCCTTCACTTATTTGCTTTAATCCCTTATTGCCATAGATTGCCAAGGAGAGTGGGGTAGGCTGACTCCCGACAAGCCCCGGTGGCTGAAGTTTGACGTTGACAGTGTCGAGTTGACTGATGAGGAAACGATAGCTGCTAGAAAGCTGGAGGATGCTAAGCGCCGACTGGAGTCAGAGCATGGACCCCTGCCAAGAGACACCAAGATAAAACAGGTTGGGTTTTCAATTGTGCTTAGTTTGATGATGTATCTAGGATGTCTCTAAGTGCATTTTAATCATGCCTGATTATATAGGAAGCTGGTTAAAAAGGCCTTATAAATAAATAGATAAAGGCCAATAAGTTATTCAGGTATTGCTACCATGGGACTACACGGCCCCCTCCTTAGGGAGGGGGGGGGGGTGCAGCCCCCCTCTAGTTTCCAAAAGGCCCCCTCTAGAAAAATCGATTAATTTCATCAAGTTTCCTCTATGATTTGAACCCCTTTACCAATCATCGAAATAACAAGAAATAGCTAATAAAGTGGCATTTGGCTGATTTATTTCAAGGTCGACTACCTCTTGAGACCTCATTTATGGGTAGTTTCGGGACAAAAAAGCATAATTTTATTGATTTGAGATCGTTTTCCCCCATTGAAATCCCAAATGCTGCCTTTTGTTACATAAGGCTGGAATTGCCCATTTTTAATTCCAAGAATCAATGGCCACAGTGGGTTGTGTATGGTCAATATGTCAAAATTTGCATCAAATGGGCAACATTTAGCAATGATATGCTCATTTTAGATATTTGGAATTAAAATGCTTACTTCATTTTAATGAGGATCAAAAAACGCCAACAAAAATCGTTTATATGATATGTATACATACATACATACATTCCAGCGATTAAATACCCTTTGTTATTGCTTCAGATGACAGATATGATGCGTGGTGATGATATTGCCAGAGACCTGGAGCAAGCTGAAAAGGAATGTGAGTATCCAATCTGTGTTCCAACATCCTCACTTTTTTTCATGATCCAACATTTGTCATGGGGAAACGAATTCAATGCTGCATTGAACTCGTTTCCCCATTCACAGTACGAATGATGCATTGACATCATTCGCACTGTATATTTCTCCCTCACTTGTTCCCATCCACCGGCTTTTAAGTTTTATAGAGCCTGCTGCTTCGAACACTTATCTTCTACTGCCTACACTGGGAGACCAACCGGAACCCTTACGGGTCCGCCCCCTTCTGTTTTAACAATTTAAATGGAAAAGCACCTAAAAACTTAACTGATCTTATAAGCTACAATAACATCAGTGGAAATAGAACTCCTTAAACTAGGATGGGTTCAAGGGCATTTGTTTGTTATGCTTCTAAACTATGGAATGATTTGCCACTCGAATTGCAATCTTGTTGCTCTACAAAACAAATCAAATTTAAGTTGAGAACTCTTCTATTTAAATATTCAGTAGGTTATATGATATGCGTAACTGTTAGCTTTGTTCTGACTTGAGTTGCATAACCGCACAGTATTAACGTCACTTCTATGCATTATGATTTGCAGTACAATTTCTCTACTTATTATTCTCCATTTTAAACTTTACAACACTACTTTATACAATCAAATTTGAGGATTAGGTTGATATATAGTATGAAACGTGTCAATTCTTTCTAAGTGGTCTCTTACTGTGTGGAACATCGCCAGTCTCCTCTCGGTTTTAAAAAGTGTTCTATTATTCTCGGTGACAATCTGCTCTTAAATTATTCCACACAGTTGAGCATGGGGACGAAGTGTATTGATAGTATTTTGTTAAACCTCGTTACTTTGTATAAGCTACCATATTTTATTATTAATATTATTCTAGTAGTAGTCGACTCACTACTGCCTTACGGATGACTAACTAATGACGAATGTTCCAGTGTTTCTCAATCTTCTGTATTTCAGTGTACGATATGATGAAGAACACTTACCTGACAATCTATAATTCTGTTGTTTGGCTCGGATACTTCTACGTTTTCTTCGTATCTATACTCCGAGTTCTAATTGAGGGAAAAAGTGAGTTCTTCATCTTTCATTATTTTATAATTATTTATAAACGTTAATTAACCTTGCCATTGTTAATATTTCCTCAATTTCAATGATTCTGGGGAGCATTCTTTTATCAAAGACAATTAATAATTAATTCACATTATACTGAACCTCATCGGGCTAAACCAAATAAGGTTCAATGTAATATTATAGTAAGGTTCAGTATAATGTGAATTAGTTATTGATTGTCTTTGATGAAAGAATGCAGCATCGGAATGTTTCAGTCGTGAGGATGAAACAACCAGAAATATTTCAATTCTGGGAAATCACAATTTAAACAAAAAACCCAAACTGATGAACCTCCAGATCGTTCACTCGTCAGGTTCAATCAGTAAGAACTACGCAGTCAGCTTCACATAATTATCAAATATCAATTACCCCCGGCCACTCCCCTTCACTCTTTAGGTGCTATCAGTACGAACTACGCCGTTATTGGCTGGCTCCTGAAGTCCTGTCAGCAAACGGTAATCCTGGAACTGATTCATTCAGCACTAGGACTCACTAAATCTTCCTTCATGGCTACCTTCATTCAGGTACAGAGCTAAGGGCTTAGTCGTCAAACTCGAATATTTGATATAATTTGCTTTTATTGATTGGCCTCTTATATTTCTCGTAAAGCCATAATCGTGAATAGTTATTGTTGAAATACTTATCTTGAATAATGCCATAGAGCTACAACCCCTATAGCCGTGACAATCAAGGTGCACACCCCTTCAAACTATGATTCCCCTCATCATCCTTACCCTACAGACTGCTGGAAGATCAGTTGTGTTGTTCTGTGTGCTGGATCCTGAGCCTGCGTTACAAACCACCTTACCCTGTTATCTCCTAGTGGTAGCCTGGTCTGGCATAGAGGTTGTCAGGTTCGTGTAACCAACTCAATTTCTTTCAGGGAAACAATTAGTAATCAATATGTTGACACAGACTTTTGAATCAAATTTAAGTCCATTTATTTTATAGATCCCACAGCACTTCTCCTTAGAGTAACCTCCCTTGACCACCAATCTGTTCTCCAGGTACCCATACTATGTGGTTCAGCTCTATCAACTGTACTTCCCTAAACTAGCATGGCTCAGATACACCGCCTGGATACCACTCTACCCCCTGGGAATGATATGCGAAGGTAACTCAGCGGAAACTAAAATTTTTGAAGAAGACTGAAATTTTATTTCGCATTTCGTTACTGGTGTTGCTAGTAGTATGTTGATTCTAAGTACAAGATTGTAAGTTTGCTGTCCTGGAAACTATTCTCATTATATTCTTGATGGCCCGTATGCAATGTAAGTCACTAGCTAGTAGGTTCTATTCACTGATACAAAGTGTTAAATACCTGTGCAAGAAGTGATCTAGTAAACCGTCTATGGCTACTTTTAATTATATTTTCAACGCTCTGTTAATTTAAAAACACAACCATACAACCAACAGTCCGGTCCCCCTTATCTCATTCCCCGATTTCAGCTCTCTTGGTGTTCCAGTGTATTGCCATGGTGACAGATTCCGGGCGTCTGACTGTTGGTCTGCCGAATCATCTCAACGTGGCTTTCAACTTTAGCAAATACCTAACACTCCATTTGGGGGCAATAGTTCTAGGTTTGTAGATGCCAGTGTTGCAATATAATCCGGCGATTTTCACTGGCAATCCATTCCTGTGAGAGCATGTAAATTGTTAGCTATGATTTCATTAATTATGTGATGTTTTGAGCCACCTTATACTGGTGTATATGGGACGCTATTGCAACAGGTCCCTCCACTCCCGTCCCCCAGTTTGACTGCCGTTACATTACCATGAGGGGTTTTGCTATATTACTATGGTATTATCATTATTATATAGGGCGGTAACATTGTTACCAGCACGCGATTTCATCGTCTATTGTGAATGTGGTTGTTACATAGCCGTACACAATGGCTAGTAATTAATTAGCAATAACGGGGCCGAATGACTACGTGATTGAGTTCTTTTGTGGTTTAAGTTTAACAATATATCAATGTAACCCGCACCACTAATCCCATGTGCAGGTGGCTTGTTCCTAATGAAGCACATGGCAGTGCAACGAACACGAGCCATGAAGAAACTGAGAAAGTTACAGCAAATGAGGGACGTTCACATCAAGGAGCAGGACTTGATTAAAATCAGGAAGAAAAGGGAAAATAGGAAAAGCGAGTGATGAACAGAGTTACAGAATCTTTAATTCACTTCCTTTATCGTAGTGTTTATTTTCAGTATACGTTTTTTGTGATTGTGAATGTGATGATCAATAATCTTTAATGTTCCATGACATTGACTAATTTTATTTAAGAGCGTTCTCTATCTTATCTCGCCTTATCTTACCTTGAACAGTGCTAATACAGAGCTAAATCAGAGTGATTTAATTATCAGATAACTACTTCAGATAGTATTTATATGTCAGCTTTATAGGTAGTCTTATTTATCGTGGTTATAATCATGAATTACAATTTGCATCTGCCACGATGTAGTAGAAGAATAGATATTTCTATTATTTTTACCCTTATTCAGACTTCTTTTTAACTTGTAAAAACTACGAGGATTGCTTTCTGTTCAGTTAAAAGATCAGATGATATGTTAAAAGATCAGATGATACGTAAGTGGTTAAATTCTGTGTATTTTCGGCTTTTATTTGTTGAATGTGACCTGTATTGGTTTATGATTGTGATATGAGCACCTTTTCTACATACTTTTGGCGTCAGGAGTACATAAAAATTACACTCGAATCTAAAGTAAAACATCTGAATTTCTGATGTCACTGTACTATAGTTCAAGTGCTATTTTTAAAGGATTTAAGTACTGTATTTCATTCGTTAAATTAATCTTGACTCTTGAGTGATTTTGTTAACTGTTGATAATTTCTTTGAATTCAATAAATATCGTTTCATGAGTTGATTTTATTAATTTCAACGGATGAAGTCACAATTTTCACACGAGGTTCATTGAGATTTGAGACTAGTGTCAGAGTCACAATTTTTGCATGAAAAACACTAAGAATTCCGTTTTAATTTAATTTGTTAAAGAAGGAAAGAATAAATGTCAATAGCATTGTCTATTGGCATTGATTCTTTCCTTCGGAGAGCTCTCTCTCCCGCTCTCTCTCTCTCTCTCTCTCTCAGTTGCCTTGCCTGGGATACAATATGGTTCTCAAACTTAGTTATGACCTAATGGTTTTGAACAATGCATCATTCATGGTCACGTTATTAACGTAATATGTCCCATTTACCAATGTATGACACCTGATATCCAAATTTTGCTTGTAGTATTATAGCGCCGTAATTGCAAAGAGCTATTTGCACGCTGTGATTTTTATACATATGCTCTCTGCCTTCTTTGCCACAATTTGAATTCGAACATTTGAGTTCAAGCATTAATGCCATAAAATTGTCACGAATCACGATTTGTAAATGAGGTTCATTGACTGTGGTGGGGGTTGTTAAATCTATAATTGATACGAGGTTGGTTTGTTGCTAGCTTTAGAATAGCATTTAGATTTGTGTACAATCTTTACAAGAATCCCTTCTGATTTCGTTCATTTAAGTATTTTCATCTACAAAGGTACTAACTGACACCTATGCCCTTGGTTTCTTAAATGCAAGTGAAACTTAATATCTGTTATGATTTTTCGTAACAGATTTTCTCAGCAACAGTCTATGACGTATCCACGGGCTTGTTTTCTAGGACTATAAAAAATCGATAATGTTTGTGACGATTTCCGGCTGGAACATCTACCTGACACCAACTGACAACTCTGCCCTTGGTTGGTAAAATGGAAGTGAAATTGATATCTCTATTCTGTATTTTTTCAGAAAGAACAAAACGTATCCGCCTGCTTGTGTTGAACTACGTTCGCGCTGCAAGTTTTGTTGTGGACTGATCGGTAATCTTTGTGACAATTTTGAGCTCCAACATCTACCGGGTCTAAAATGAACATGACTTTTATGTAACGCGCGATAGAAAATCTGTAGATGTTTATGCGCAATGAGTGCGCGCGCGAGCCCTTTACTCGATCAGTGCAGCTAGATCATGCACAACATGACAAAAAAACGTACGTGAATCTGCGCGCAAAATGTCACAATGTGACAAAACTGTGGCAATCTTCAACCAAAGATGGTCGACGTCGTACGAGTAATAGGTACAGCAAGAGGCTAACCGCTGTTTTGTCACACTGACATATCTTTGCGTGCAAATTCTCGTACACTGCCTGAAATTTAAGCAGTGAATAATTCGCCAAAATCGGAACTATTAAAATAGTGAATTGTGGAATAAAAAAAGTTATGGGTATTTAACAATTCGATTCCGATTTTCGTGAATTTAGCAAGAGTGATTAGGCGGATTATGCAATCAGTCCTGCCAGAGAATGCTCTGTCCAGCCTATAAGCTATTGCGGACTCCAGCTATAACCAATAATGACTTCCGTCTCATATATGGAGCATCATTTTGTGAAATCATCCACAGCGGACTTATAATTTTATAATTATCTAACTTTATAAATTCCGACCTCTAAAATTATCACTTACCTGAATCCGTGTTATTCTATGCAGCATTCAATTGGGTGGCTCCGTAGTGAATTTGATGAAAAACAGCTTCATCGGACTTTTTAGTACAGTTTCTATTGTGAAATTTGGAGTCAAATTGTTATTAAAGATTATCACAAGTCTCAGTTCTACACAACTTTCAGTTTTACATTATTTTAAAACGATTTACGATTATGCCAATGCTCACTTGACCACAGCTATAAATTAAGGGAGCCAGATGTGTATTAATTAATTTTTTTAGTCTTCGTTTTGACTCCATGTACATTGTACAAAAATCACATCACAAACATACAAAAAATCCATTCGAGTTCCAAATATGCGCAGTAAACTAAACGTTCTCAGTTCAGTCAAATCAATTGCAAGTCCAAGTGCTGATAGCGGTGGGCGAAGTTCCTGTCACATTCCTGCATTGCACTAACCCAAACTTCTCCTTAATCCACTGCTTCAACTCCGATCCTCGGACAATGAGAATAAGCGGGTAGCCCGCAGCGTTGATAAGCGGTAACATCGGTCTCAGTGGGATGAAATACTTGTCCTGTTCCGGAACGAATAGGAAGATAAGGACGGCCGTGTTACACAGGAAGAAGAGAAGGGAAATGAGGACGATGGTAGTTGCAGCGTGCTCCGACTCTCTGAGCAGAACATCACTCTGCTCAGATTCGTGATGTTGTCTGATGAACATAACCTGAATAACCATGGACACCAAAATAACGGCACTTGCAGCCGAATAGGGAAGTATGGTCGGCCAGGCATTGACCCAAGTACCTGCCTTAGCAGACTCAGGGTAAAACACGAGGTTAATCAACGCACTTAAAAAGTCAGGAACATCGAGACTGGCCCAGAAATAATCGCACCCCGCAGCATCGGGACTCAGCTTTATCACACCAGCCGTCAAGAAGCAATCAGCCACCGTGATGGCGAAGGTAATCAGAGTCCCTATCAGCAGCGATACCCGTACAGCAGTAGTGTTGATACGATAGAATGGTTTTGCGATGCTCAGACTTCGCACTACTGTCAGTACTGTGTTGTAGTAGACTGAACAGAAGTACACAAAGTGGGTCGGGTAAACCAGGTTAATGGTGAGAAAGGGAGGCCCCCACTTCACCCCATCCTGCCAGTTATCATAGCACAGCAGTCCTATGGTGATGTCAGCTATCTCATTACACGCCAACACGATATCAGATAGAGCCATCAACATGAACAGGAGAGATGAGAGTTTCTCTCTCCGCCGGAAGTAGAAGGAAACTATGAGGGTGTTCTGGCAGAGAATCAGGAGGCAGAGGAGGAGTTTCACTGGTCCTGCGTACAGGAAGACTTCGTTGTGTTGTGGATTGGGGTCGCCCATCAATATCCCGAGTGTAAAGTATGCAAATTGCAAAACAAAGCTTTGAGTAGGTATCGAATATGGTGGAAATGGAATGTGGGAATCAAGTTCCTATAAGTTGACCATTTACCACTTCTTTATGTTTTACACGATATATCATTTACGTTTTTACAGTTAGTAGCAACCTGGTGCAATTGTTTTATCGGATCAGGTTTCAAGAAATTAATTTTGGACACGTGGTTCTTATCTGAGATAAGATTAAGAACCGTATGCCCAAAACTGACTTCATCGCATCTGCCATTGTACAACAATTTTGATACCACATGTCTATACCCTAAATCTGTTCTAAAATATGTGTGTTTGCGTTGTAGAAGAGTTCATTAGTATAACATCTACCTCATCGGATTTTATTGTTGAGTTTCCAGCTATTTCCTCGATAATTAAATCATAATTTGGGAGAGCAAAGGGTCCATGATAACTCTATCCAGTGTCCAAATTTGCTTTGAATTAAGTTGTCGCACTCTAGAAACCTAAAACCTATCCCTCGACAGCAACCAGATGTTTTCTCCACGGTTTGCCACAGTTTTTAGAACGCTTAGGGGCATGGCTAGGTCAAGGTTCCCATAAATGTATAAACTATAATGTCGACGGTGTATCGGTTTACCCACAGGTCCATTTAACATTGGCCAATCAGCGTGCGAGTTGGCTGCAAACTTGTTCGCTGATTGGTCAATGTCCAGACGATTTCGCGATCCTTAAGGGTAAGCTAATAGTAATATGCCCACAATGTATAAGCAGTGTTATAAACACCAGCTCTTTAAAGGACGTCCTTAGCTCGCCTGAACGAGCGAATAGAGACGAGCGAACATGCTTCACTGCAATTGTGAGGAAACGAACAAATCTTTTTTACGCGGAGTCTACCAAAACTAAAGAGTAGGTATTTAGTTTTGGTAAATACCCACACGGACGTAACAAAAGGTACAGTTTGAGTGATGATTTGGTTGTGAACCCACGGTGGGGCTGCCATTAATTTGCTCCCTAAGTTGACAATTGGGTGTTTTAGCTGCTCCTCAAATCTATGCCTGTGTGGAGGTTGTATAACGAGTGGCAGCCAATAATCGTCATTATAACGGGTATGTAATGACGAATGCCCCATTTAAGTGCCTGCGGTAATCATCGAATTGTTGGAATTGTTATAGAATAGATGGAGTTTACTTACATCGTAATTTTGTGAGGCTATTAAAATTTCCTCCGTAAACCTTTAGCAACTTAATACAGCTTATCAGATTTCACTTTATTTGATTTCAGTGGTTTGATTTCCCCACTCTAATCCAATTGATGGATTATAAACTAAAACAGCTCTTGAGCAGCGAAAAGCGAAGTCTTAATAACAAAATAGTGAATTAATTTCTTCAGTCATCAGCACTTTTATAACTTCCGTACCTAGTTCATAATCTCAAATTTGATTGTCTGTATTAAGTAGCGTTGTAAAGTTTAAAACTCGTTTATAAGCGCGCTTAGTTGTCTTTCCATAGAATTGCCACACATTGTCTGAGCTTCAACATATTGTTCAATTGATGTATAATAAGTATATTTTCTTATGCTATGTCAAATTCCAGTTCCTTAATGTCAGGCATTTAAAAATAGATATGAATTTGAGTAAATTTCATCATTTAACTGTCACAGGCTTGTTAACTCTAGACAGAATGCACAATAAGCGTGGCAGTAATGTTCTAGTTGCGTCATCCGCTAGGGTTTGTGAGTTTCATTTTGTTAGTTCCTCCTTGAACCAGCTGGTAATCTTAGGTAATCATTGATGTGATCCTGTCAATGGAAAATGAACATGCCAATGGAACACATCAACTAACTAACTTGGTAACTTGGTGAAGTTTATCCGTCAGTCAGAAGGGCCATCAGATGTCCGACCACCTCGAGGTCGATGGCGTGTAGTCTACCAATGAGTTCGACCAGCTGCAGCTGTAACCAGAGACCGGAGGTGGTCTGGTATCAAAGCAACGAATTTCGACAGTGCGATTTTGAACGATTCAAACGATTTTGTAGCTTTAACATCAGCCGGCACCTTGTTCCACAGTTTCGGTCCTTGAACTGAGAAGAACCTGTCATACAGCGTCTGATTTCCTGACGAGCTTGACTTTGACAGTGGAGGAATGATAGCTACAGAACCATGTCTTGGAGTCATTTTGAATGTGATGCCGCAACAGTTTGGGACAACGTTGTGGAGGATCTTCCACATCATCAAGATGACATAGCGTTCCCGTCTGCGCTGTAGTGACATGAGTTTTAGTTCAGCAAGCCTTTCCCAATAGTTGAGATGCCGTAGACCACCAATTCGACTAGTGAATGTTCTTTGTACCCCCTCTAAGAGCTGGATTTCAGTAACTTTGGTTGGGTTCCACAGTGGGCAACAGTACTCCAGAGTGCTCCTAACTAGCGACTTGTAGAGAGTCAACATGACAGTTCTGTCTCGAGTTTTAAAAACACTGAAAACCCAAGACAAAGAGCTTCTGGCTTTTGACACTATATTCCCAATGTGCCTAGACCAGCTGAGATCACTTGATACACGAACTCCGAGATCTCTGACGTGCTCAACTGGACTGAGTAGTACCTCATCGGAAACTTTGTAGCACAAAGTTTCAGCAACAAAAGGGAGTTCGAAGTTTGAGCTTTTACTGGAGTGTAGGTGATTCAATAGCTCGAACTTTTTGTTCATGGAGCTCCATGTTGTTTCCCTGTGACCATTGGAGAATTCTGTACAGATCATCTTGAAGCAGCAAGCAGTCTTCAAGGCAGCCAATCTGTTTAGAAACTCTAGTATCGTCGGCAAAGAAGCTGACTTTAGATGAAGCCACCACTTGTTCTAAGTCATGAACAATATGAACAGGAGTGGCCCTAGCACGCTTCCTTGAGGAACACTGCTCAAAACCTTAGCGAGGTCTGAGGAATGACCATTCAGAACCACCACTTGATCTGATCAGTGAGGAACGACTGGATCCATTCTATAAGCTTGTTGTGAAACCCATCTCTTTAAGCTTAGAGATAAGAAGTTCCAAGTCAACCTTATCAAACGCTTTTGCATAGTCCAGGTAGATGGAATCTGTCTTTACCATTTGTTATTCTTCGAATATACCATCGAAATGGTCAAGCATTTGAAAGAGACAGCTTTTGTTTGATCTAAACCGTGTTGCTTCAGTTAACAGGTTGTTAGATTCAAGATGTACCATGTGTTTTTGATCCACTCTCTACACACTTTCACCACATGTGACGTCAGAGTTACAGGCCTGTAGTTGGCAGCTTCACATCTACTACCTTTCTTAAAGAGTGTAGTCCAGCCCTTTCTTGTAGTAGGGTACTCATACCAGTGGACATGGATTCTGACCATAGAAGGTGATAGGGA